>JACVVK020000017.1:1202500-1327500 GCA_018292915.2 Batillaria attramentaria | reverse complement strand
AAGGTGAAGAGCCAGCCCTATGTTCCCACAGGTCTATGTTCCTACAGGTCTATGTTCCCACAGGTCTATGTTCCCACAGGTCTATGTAACCCCAGGTCTGTGTTCCCACAGGTCTGTGTTCCCACAGGTCTATGTCACCCCAGGTCTATGCTCCCACAGGTCTATGTCACCCCAGGTCTATGCTCCCACAGGTCTATGTCACCCCAGGTCTATGCTCCCACAGGTCTATGTAACCCCAGGTCTATGTTCCCACAGGTCTGTGTAACCCGAGGTATGTGTCCCTACAGGTCTGTGTCACCCCAGGTCTATGTTCACACATGTCTCTGTTCCCACAGGTCTATGTAACCCCAGGTCTATGCTCCCACAAGTCTATGTTACCCCCAGGTCTATGTTCCCCCGGTTCTATTTTTTTGTATATTTTTTATGGCACCCCAGGCTCATTGTCTATGTATAGTAGGAGCGATTTTGAGATCTAAAGTGTGTTCACCAGCACTTTCATCAGGTACGGCTTACGCCAAAAGTATAAAAGCGACAACCTCCAAAATTCACTCAGTTCAGAGTCCGTATTCAAGCTATCTACTGCCAAAAAATTGAGTGATTTAAATAAATATTACGCCTGTAAACGAAAGACAACCAACTTTTCTCAAAAAGGCGATAACTCCCAAATCACTTAAGCAATCATCACACGCTTCAATCGTCTAATGTAACATTTTGATAAATTTGGATACCCCAAATTTGAAGCCATTCGGTTAAGTATCTTCGAAGAAACGGGCCCGGACACAATTCACACACATACACACAGACGGCACTCAGTGAGGAGGAGAAGCGCGTTCGCGCGTTTACATGCCAGCATCGATGACGCAGGTTTTCTTACGTCATTGTCAGAGTTACACTTGCATAATCGTCTCTGCGGGAGATCGGCAGTGACGTGCGTTTGTACCACAGATGCTTGCCCATGAACGTGGAAATTTTAGCCCGTCCTATTATGTTGTTTCCATTACTATGGAAACAACATAAAAAACAACAAAAAACCAACAGCCCACCACCAACAACAACAATAACAAAAACGCAACGACAAAAAATCCCAAACAAAACAAACAAACAAACAAACAAAGGCAAAATCCAAAAACCTAACCAACTGGCCAAGCGGTCCGCTAGAAGTCAACCACCAGAGCAAGACCACCAGCGGCCAACTGAACAACTATATCAAATCTATAGACACAGTAAGAATCTTCTCGAAACCAGGGCTGCATGACCACGTCGGACATCGGTCATATACAGAATAATCATCATTTTTTCGCAACACAGGACAATGTTCAGGACAAAATGTTCCTCTACGACCAACCAGGAAATTCACGGATGTGAAACCTTGTCAAAACCATCGATGAGCGTGAGGTGGAGATTTCTTATCGCACGGCGTGATACTAAAGATAGTAGTTTGCTGCCGTAACAGAAGTTGTGGGAGGAAACATTAATGCTGACCCATACATCACTTCGGTCAGCTGTCCCAGCAGAATGACATGGACTACTTTCGTCCCGACCACAGGACTCATCATTTACTCCGGTGTATTACTGACGTAGGGCCCTACCTGTCACACAATAGAGAGAGGGGGAGAGAGAGAGAGAGAGAGAGAGAGAGAGAGAGAGATGCGCACTTGCTGTGGATTGTTCATGGGGGATAAAATCATTCCTAGCAGCATTTCAACAACAAAAGAATATCTTTTCACAAAATGAGCTGAAGATAGCTAAACAGCTTCCTTTTAAAAGAGGAAAGGGTTGGTGCACTTTGTACATATATTGGGAGTGAGTTCCAAAGAGAACTCCCAGCAAATGAAAGACTAGTCCTGAATATGTCGGTGCGCGGTCTTGGTACACTAAATGACATTCTTGACTTTGTGTAGTGGGGTACAGGTCGAGAGAGAGAGAGAGAGAGAGAGAGAGGGGGGGGGGGCTTTACGCCGTGCGCAGAGAGAGAGAGAGAGAGAGAGAGAGAGAGAGAGAGAGAGAGAGAGCCTTTATTTTACAACGGTAGAAGTGACAGGCATATTGATACCATTTTAAAACTTTCCGTCGCTACACTACATGAGCTGATACTACTGTCAAAAAAAAAGAAGAAGAAAAAAGAGGAGATACTAAGTAAGGACAGCACACACACACACACACACACACACACACACACACACACACACACACACACACACACACACATCGTACCACATCACACATTCATACACAACATCACGCAAGTATTATTCCATGGAGAGAGAGAGAGAGAGAGAGAGAGAGAGAGAGAGAGAGAGAGACAATGACAATGACAATGACAATCCTTTATTTTACAACGGTAGAAGATTTTGGCCAAAGGGCCAGTTTACAACCTTGCCGTTGCTAGACTACAGTATAAGACTAAAAGCTTAGGAGCATACACATTACAGACACTCAAAAATGAAATACAAGAAGGCGGAGAATAAGCATGATAGTTAAAATAGATGGCAGGGATAACCAAGAAACAGAAATGATTAAAGTTAATGCAAACTAACATGATTATGTAAATATGTACATGTTGGGTGTTAGTAAATGACTACGGTAATAATGCTTAGTGAAGACTGGTTTCTAAGTACGTGTGGACGAAACTGGCTTTCCAGCTCTATTGAACTGAACGAAAAAAGTTAAAAAGCCGCTTCTTAAAGGTATAAAGTGAAGGGGATGATCTCACATGGAGAGGCAGCGAATTCCAAAGATCGGGACCAGAAAAGGATAGACTGGATTTGTACTTGTCAATCCTGGGGCGGGGGATTTTAAACTGATTGTGGGACCTGGAATAAAGGGATTCTTTTTGTGAAAACAAGGAGCAAAGATATGGCGGAAGAGTGTGCTTCCAAGCCTTGTACATTGTTAAACCTTTATTAAACTGAAACTGCTGTTTTAGTGGTAGCATCTCTAATTTTTTAAGTTTTTGGTCCGTTGACAAGAGGGGATCAGGAAGGATTAATTTCGCTGCCCTTCGGTGTAAGGAATTCAACCTCTTCGTGTGGACTTCCCCTGAACCATCCCACACGGTAGATGCGTAGTCCAAGTGAGACTTTATATGCGCATTATAGAACATTTTGCGGGCATCAACATCGACCATATACCTTAGTTTGGACAACATGTAGAGATTACGAGAGACAGTCTTACAGACATTGTCTATATGACTTTGCCATTTGAGCTGGTTGTCTATCGTAATCCCTAGTAGGCGATGTTGGGTAACCTGCTGAATGTCGCGGT
This sequence comes from Batillaria attramentaria, assembly GCA_018292915.2. Lineage (NCBI taxonomy): Eukaryota > Metazoa > Mollusca > Gastropoda > Batillariidae > Batillaria > Batillaria attramentaria. The sequence goes on along the minus strand of JACVVK020000017.1, from coordinate 1,324,236 downwards.
CACTGAAGGACAAGCTGAGAGACAAGGGGCGGAGCTGATGTTTTTGGCGTGTGGTTATGACCATTGATTCAGTTTTATTTGGGTTTAGAATCATGTGATTACTATCACACCAGTCAGACACTTCGTCCAGACTCTGCTGCAGTCGTGCACTGATGTTGTTAAGTTCTGTGTCAGGAGTGTGGATGGTTGTATCATCTGCGAACATGTCACATGTGACTTCGGTGTGAGTTATATGGAGAGGTAAATCATTGATAAATAAACAAAACAGAAGTGGGCCGAGCACAGAGCCCTGAGGCACGCCGTGTTTCACCAAACCAAGGGAAGAAAAAGAACCATTTAACAGAACCTTCTGATTCCTATCAGACAGGTAAGATTTGAAAAAAGACGTTGTTTCTGAGTTCGGCAAATAACATTTTAATTTTTCCAGCAGAATGTTATGGTTGACTAGGTCAAATGCTTTCTTGAAATCTAAAAATACCACACCTGTTACTTTTGACTCGTTCACAGAAGACAACCAAGTGTCTACTAATCGTGACAGAGCTGTGGGGCAGGAATGTTGCGGACGAAAGCCTGACTGGAGTGAATAGAGAAGACTGCGGCTCTCCAAGTAGTTAAGGAGATGTTTGTGCACATGCCTCTCAAGTGGCTTTGAAAGAGCGGAGAGTAGGGAAATTGGTCTGTAATTGTTTACATCAGTTAAATCCTTTGATTTGGGCAATGGTATGACTTTAGCATGTTTGAACGCAGATGGGAAAGTGTGGTTGTGAATGCAAAGATTATAAATATAAGTTAGGGAATCAACAATGTAAGGTAGGGAAAGCTTGAGCAACTTCGGGCTTATGTTATCAGGTCCTGATGATTTTTTGCTTCGCATTGAAGTGATCAAGTTTCCCACTTCGTGTACCGCCAGAGGCGGAATCACAAATGGTTCAGAGCCCACTGTTTTTGTTTCACAAAATGCCCGCAAGGCATCAGGACAAGTATACTGACCACTATCACCACAAGAGTTAGCGAGAGACTCAGCGACTGAGAGGAAATGATTGTTAAAGGTGTTTGCATTGAGATTAGGTGGAATATTGGGTGACTGTTTATTGTTTCCTCTAGTAACGACTGATAAGGCTCGCCAGAGTGATGCTGTGTCTTTGTCATTTTTAATCATTTGTTCACAGAGATCTCTCTGAGCCCGCCTGACCATAGTCTTTACGCGGTTTCTCTGTTGCTTAAATTCGCTGAAGCGTTTCTGTGCACGCAGCTCGTCCCGGAGTGCCATTGCTTGAACTATTTCCTGAGTTAACCAAGGGGGCATAGTATGATGTTTAACCCGTTTTTGTCGGAGTGGTGCGTGTTTATTTAGGACAGAAGTATACAGCTCGTACCAAAGTGTCAAGGCAGCTTCTGGGTCGCTTTCATTGAATACGTCGGTGAAGGGTGTGTGATACAGATCAAAGAGGAACGCAGCCTCATTGAAGTGTTTTAAAACACCTGTAGTTAATAGTCGTGTGACCATGCTTATTTTTGGCTGGAATTTTAAACCGCCAGGAGCAGACAACTGGATAGTGGTCGCTTATACTGAAGGTGGGAACACAGACATCTGATACCAAGTGGGGGCGATTTGTATAGATATGATCAATGAGTGTTGAGGAGGACGGTGTTATTCTGGTAGGAGTTGTTACAAGTTGCTGAAGGCCGACCAGTGAGCTAGTGCATTCCCAGGCAGGATATGATTTTAGAAGATTAATATTAAAGTCTCCCAAGAGAAGGACGTCACTATTGGGTAAGCCAATATTTTCGACTGCGGACAGAAAATCGTCGTACCACTCAAAGGTAGAATTAGGGTTACGATAGACAAATCCAAGGAAGAAAGGCCGAGTCTTGGTGTCCCTAACTTCAAGCCACAGGCATTCAACTTTGGGGATTTCAAGGTCCTTGCGCCGGCGGACTAAGTGCTGGATGGAGTTGTGAACATACACTGCAATGCCCGTTTTACCAGGGGGTGTCGGGGTCGCGACGAAGAACAGAAAAATTTTGAATACGTATCGCATCGTCACTAATGGAATCGTTAAGACGTGTCTCACTTAGACCAAACAGGTGGAATGGTTCAGAGTTGTTAAGATAAGCACAAAGGTCGTTTACCTTGTTGGATAAATGATATACGTTAAGGTGCCCAATCTTTAACTGAGTTTGTCGTCGAACACTTGACATATTTACTATGTTAATGAACAATCGATATGCAGGTACTGTTTACAGTTTAAAGACGCTCGTGTTGGGTGGATAGGCGTAAGCAAAACGATTTAAAAACAAGCACTATAAGCAGTATAAACTATTCAGGGCTATGCCGGTCACAGACTCGGGTTGCACTAGTAGACCAAACAAAGAAAGGGAAAACAAACAAAACAAGAAAGCACAAAATTAGATAAATGATTGAAGTAAATCAGACCAATCACACGACTGAGGAATCTTTTAGCTGAGCACAAAGGCTTCTGTGTCAGTTCGTAGATTCGTCAAGCAGGAACTGTTTGTAGAGGTATATGTTGCCTGACGAAATCACTGGTCAAATACTTAAAGGGTGATATGAGTTATTAGCTAATCACGTAAGCAGGATGAAGTAAACCACAGAATGCCACAAAAGAATATAAAAGAATGTTTAAAAATGACGATGTTAATAAAGGTTGATACGCACACCAGTGTCTATAGCACTCAGTCGTGCGTATATCTGCAGTTCGCGCTTTGAAAGGCCACTCAACACTGACAAGTTACCGAGAAAGCTAGGCCAAATAAGCACAGTTATTAGTAATCGAATGGGGAGCACAGGGAGTAATCCAAATACAGAGGGTAATCCAATGTGGAACACAGAGGGTACTCCAAAGTAGAACACAGAGGGTAATCCAATGTGGAACACAGAGGGTAATCCAAAGTAGAACACAGAGGGTAATCCAATGTAGAGCACAATGTAGACACAGGCTACACTTAACACCGCGATATATCACACACACCTAGTACAGATGACATGCACCTGGAAACGAGGCCCACTGATGTGACGGTGCAATTGAAGGACCTGGATGAGTATCCCTGTGGAGGTGAAGGAGGGCGGGAAACCATGTGGATGCCGGAACACAGAAAGAGTGTTGTAGTCGCTCCAGGAAGATGGTTGGCAGAAGCTGGCGGAAAACTGAGGGGTCGCCTGGATGCGTTGTGTGGAAGGTGACAATGGTGGAGGGCATAGTTTGCTGCTGATGACGAGCGTAATGTTGCTGTTGTTGTTGGAGCTGGTGATGCTGCAAAGGCTGGTCGTATTGTAGAAGCGGCTGCTGCAGCTCTGAGGATGCCAGTGATTGGGAGGTTGCCTGACCATGAGCTGTACAATCAGGTGGTTCCACGGGTGACTGTTGGTGCCTAGCAGTAACAGTATAGTACATCTCCCTGCCCGATGGTTGTTGGGAGGTACTGTCGGTGCCTGTCGGTGTAGGGTAGCTGGAGCTGTTGACTGGCTGGCCCGCACGTTTGATGTTACTGGCCAGGCGAGTCATGGCCTTTGAAACTCGGGTGGGATGGCATCACGCTTGTCCTGGCGATACAGTGCAAGACGGGGAGCACCACTAGGTGCTGTGAACGTGGGCGTGTTGTCTATAAACAGCACGTTTTCTCCGTTCGCACATTCGCTGAAGACAGTCATTAGACGGCACAATGACGTGATTAAGTTCGTGCCTTCCTTTGGCAGGAAGAATACTGGAGGCTTGTAGTCGCGCATGACTGAATACCTGCCGACACAGGCCGAACAGCTGGTCCCACTCTGGTGCTGTTATAACGCCGGACTTGCAGTCATTGACAACCCACATGCCACAGTAAGGACGTCAACGTGTGGGGCCTCTGGCTGCTGGAGTAGCCATTCAGTGAGATCAACAGTGGACAGGCCAGACACAGAGATCACCTGCACCTTCTCCTGTTTGGTTGACATCCTGTCACTACGCATGTGTTTCAAAACAGAGTCACCTATGATGACGGAAGATGCGTCAGGCTGAACACTATGCTGTGACATGACCTCAGCGGGAGACAGGGCAGCAAGGTCCACGGTCAGCGGGAGGACGATCACTAATCCGCTTAGTATCCTTGCTTCTGGGTGACTGGTCTCCGGGTTAGCATCTGTCCCTGGGATGATGTGTCCGGGTACAGACACCCGTACAGGGATGGCGGTACCGTCGACGCGTGACGCGGTTGCGTCACTAATAGTGGTAATCCGCTTATCACACGGCGCACTGGGAGAGGGCACACTCTTACTGTTTGTGGCCGCTGATTGCCGCAGGGAAGCTTGACCTGAGGGCAGTGTAACCGTAGTCTCTACCCGCTTCGTGAGATCACGTATGAGGTTACTATGGCTGTCACGGGCGGAGGAAAGTCTCTTGACGCTGTCCTTGGTGTGGTAGTTTGACTTTTGGAGTTTGTTGACTTCTTCTCGAAGTTCATCAAGCTGATCACAAAGCCATTTCTCGGACATCCCGATAGCATTAGATGCTCGCACAGCGTTGTCCCTAACCCCACAGTCTAGCTGGTCCACCTTGATCACAGCCGCCGCGACGTCTCTTTTCAAGGTGTACATTTCTCTGCGAAGTGCATCGATTACATCATGCGCCTTGTCTAACTGGGAGTGAAGTGTCATACACAATGTAGGCGATGATGAGCAGCTGCCGGAAACAACAAGCTCACTCGCTGTGTCCTCATCGCTACATGGCACGGGCATTTTGCTGCTGACAGAGGAGGATAGTGCGGGTGTGCAGTCTTGCGTAGCAGATGGGTTAGGGGAGGGATTAACAGTCCGCTCGCTATCGCCAGCCTGGGCATCAACGGATACGCTCTGCGAACAATCAGGCGAGACAGATGATCCATTGATAGGATCATCAGTGGAGGACGCTGTCTGCACTTGAAGGCTCGTGTCAACACTGCACACGGCCTCTGCCACAGGACGGGGTTGCTTTTTGGAAGTCGGGAGTGGCGGGTGAGGAGAGCTGTTCAAAGTCGGTTGCCCGGTCAACCACTAAGGGGTTAGAGTTTTCTGACTGGGGTAAAGACGTAAGAGGGGCGTCTACGAAATCCGCCGAAGGGCGTGGAGGGGTGTCGGGAGGGAGCGTGATAATTGGCGCGGAGGGTAGCGACGCAGGACTGGTGTTGCATCACGTCAACAGGGACATTATCAGCAGGATCAGCAAGTCCATTTTTGAGTGCTTCGACGTATGCACACAGGGATCGATATTCCGCTGCCACCCACGCATCCTTCTGCTGTCCTTGTATGTGACACGTCCCACCTGAAGATCGCCTCTGTCGGTAGATGAGGGTAATTGTGATTTTTTTTTGCAGTACCCTCATACACCTGGACAAATGTCCTTCCCAGATCATCAGGGATGGCTGGCGTAGAACAGTCTAGGAGACTGTCATCAACTACAATGTCCTCATCGTAGTGGTCAGTGTCACGCCAGAAAACGGTATGGTATCCGGCATCCTGAAGTTGTCTGTAGTAGCGGGCATGAAGAGCGGCACGCCAGCGCTTGAGGGTGAATGTGGCATCCGGTCCGTTTGCAAAGAAGCGTGTCTGGGTCCCGCAGGCAGTGTCAGCAAGCGGTGGCATGTCAGGGTTCGTTAAGCGGGGGGTGGAGGGAGGGTCTGGCATGTGGGGGGTTGATGCAGGACGGAAGGTTGGCTGCAGGGCCACACTTAAAGACGGGGAAGGCTGTTGCGTCACAACACCTGGACTCTGAGCAACACATGCCATCGTGTCAGAATGTTTGTGCTTTAGATCAGCAACTATCATCAAGTTGGTGGGAGCGGGAGGGTGGCGAGGAGACTGGAGAAGGGGAGGAGGGGGTGGGTTCCGCTGATGCTGACCACAGGAAGTGCCAACGCATCGGCTGGCGCCGTCTGGTTGATTGCTGCCGCGATCAGACGAGGTACAGCTGTGGATGACACCCCGCTCTCGTCTCACAAGACACTCGACAGTGAGACGTTATCCTCGTTAATCTCAAACGCAAACACTGGGCAGTCCGGGAACGAAGATGCGATGACCATGCCGACACTAAGCCGATTATGACACAACGTGAGAACTGCAGTCACTCAACGAAAGTGACAAAGAACGTTTTTAGTTTTTAGAAGTCACAAACAAGGCTGATGGGCAGTGTATCACAGGCAGAGAAAACAATAATGTAAATGCACAAAACCTGAATACCTTGTTCACTCGTCAGTTCAAGGTCATGAAAGTAGACTGCTGACGAAGACGACGATAAATCACAGCACGGTCCGTGTCACAACACAAATCTTGGCAAGAAAAGTTGTTCCCGAACAGAAGTAACTTCGGAACTAATGTCCAGATGATTAAAATCCACAGATGAAGATCAGTAATGAAGATAACTCCAACTTGGCAGAAACACACAAAGTTCAACTGATTGAGTAGAAAGTCCTTGCAATAGAACACTAGTTAGAGAGAGAGAGAGAGAGAGAGAGAGAGACGGGGTGGGGGGGGGGGAAGAGGAGCACACGAACATTTCCCTCTTACCTGTAACGGATGAAGAAACGGGTAACAGACATGTTGATTTTTTTTGGTTAATACTGTAGTTGATGGGTTTCACGTCCTTTTCTTCCACATCACAAGGGTGATACCCAACACTGGGAAACAAGGACAAAATCAATTATCAATGGATTCGAACTCACAACCCAGGCAATGACAGCCAAACACACTTACCAGTTCCACCGTACCTGCGCACCGAACAGCCAAGCAGCCAAAATCAAAATAAGGAAAAATACTGAGGCTGAAGTCACACGGGAGACATTTTAGTCGGAACAAGCAGCGAACACGGCTCGAACACGGCTCGAACACGACCTGGAAAATTAGAGCAAAGGCGTGTTGCGGCTATATGTCACAAGAGGAACACGGAAAACCGCCGTGTTCGGCCGTGTTCTCTGTTAACTAAAACGTCTCCCGTCAGACACAGACCTAAGTGAACAAAACTTGCTAATACTGCTAGCGTCTCATACTCATTACCGTAAATTTTTGGCGGAAGGAGCGAATTCCTAAGACCGTTGCTCGGTTGCCGTCAAATGCATGATGCATGAAATCAGCACCATGCAAGCAGCGAGACTGCACTGACGGCAGAAGCAGTGGGTGTGATACTCGGGACTCGTTCCTGTGAAGAAGACATCTGCTGCAACTCGATAACAGACACGCCCCGAGGCTGTGCTTGTTGTACAGGTTTGCATAGAGAGTCACACACACACACACACACACACACACACACACACACACACACACACACACACACACACACACACGCACGCACACCACCGCTACCACTCCCACCACGTGCATCACCACCACCAACAAAAAACAAGGAGGAACGGCCCCGTCCTACAAAGTTGTTTCTCCAAACTTCATATTATTTTGTCTGTTTTGTTGTTATTGTTGCCGGTTCTCCCCTCTCCAAGTTCTACCAACGACACTAGATCCTCTACGACCTCGACCGATTAGCCACGTGACTGGGGGTGGGGCCGGGTGGGGGAAGAAGGGGGGGAGAGAGAGAGAGGCAGAGCTAGAGGGTGGGTGGGTGGGTGTTTAGGAGTTTAACGTCCTTTTCCACCACAAAAGGGTGATATCAAGGACGGGGCAACGAGAAAAAGGCCAGCACAAATATTTGGCCCCAGCGGCCGGGATTCGAACTCTCGGCACAAGCATTGAAAGTCCAACGCTCTACCATTCGGCCACCCTGGCTCCCCAGAGAGAGAGAGAGAGAGAAAGGTCAGTTCCGTGAACTAAACATTTGCCGTCAGCCTCAGGCAGGTCGTCATACAGAGAGAGAGATGACGTCAATTCCGTGAACTAAACTTTTGACGTCAGCCTCTAGCACTGGGATCGTCTGAGGATGCTTGTTCATGTCTTGTGATTTCCCTGTTGGCTTTGTGACTTCTCCGACTGAATTATTTTTTCACATGAAATCTGGAAGATCTAGAGGGCTGATGAAATGTCGGAAGCAGTGACGATACTTGCAGATTTTGTCTATGAACCAAACATTTGACGTCAGCCTCAAGCTGCTCGTCTGTCAGGTGATACTTCTTCATATCTTGTGATTTCCTTGTTGTTTCTGTGACTTCCGTGACTGAATTAATTTTGATATAAAATCTGGAAGATCTAGAGAGCTGATGAAACGTGGACTTAAGTGCCTCGGGTTGTACTTACGAAATTGCAAAATTGGAACTTTTTTGACCGGCGCTTCTAGCAGAAACGTGAAAAAATGTGTTTATCTAAAAGCTCTGTTATTGTTAATACTAAAACTATAATAGTGCAGTAGTTCATGTCATATGTGCAATTGGCATAAGTGACAAAAATACCGGAATGATGAGTAATTTGAAGGAGTCTTTTCATAGATATTTGGCCTTATATGCAAACAACCCCTACCTCGGAAATAATTTTCTTACACAAAACCTGTCAGAGCTACAGAGCTGTGCTACGAAAACAGGCAGTATAATTGGATGATCTTCCCAATTTCAGAAGATGAAGCCATCTGAACATTTTTTTCGAAAAAATTCGTAACATGACCGATTTTTTAAAATCGGCGATAACTCTTCTGAAAATGAGGCAGGCTAAAAATCGTGAAAGGTAGCTCTGGAGAAGGTGAATTCCAATTTTATCTCAAAGTAAAAAGGCCTCCAACGAGGTGGTTTAGGAGATAGCCATCATTACATCCGTCCACACACACACACACACACACACACACACACACACACACACACACACACACACACACACACACACACACACACACACACACGTCACTCCCGCCAAAAAGAACGCAGCAGCATAGTGTGCACGTAAGGTGTCTATGACGCAGATTTCGTTACGTCACTGTGTGCGTGAAAGTAAGTATTGTGTGGGGAAACGTCACAGTCTTGTTTTGTATCACTGAAACTTGCTGCTGCGCGTAGCAAAATCTGCCCCGTCTCATAAAGTTGTTTCTCTATAGAGAAACAACTTAACAAAAACGCAACTCCTTTACAATGGCAGATCACAAATTCTAAGAGAGAGAGAGAGTTGGGGGGGGGGGGGGGCTCAGTTCGTGGGCGCTCTCTTTCAGCATCGGTAGATATCTCGGTGACTGGTGAAACCAAGAAGCTTCCAAGCTGTGCTCAACAGGATGCAGGCATAAGGAAAGCGAGTTTGTCAGTGAATAATCTACACTCTGTAGACTTCCCTAGCGGAAAAGCTGTATTGACAACCTGTCATTATTCTGACACCCGAGCCAACGTTGTGGAGGCGCGGCGCATAAACAGGCTTTTATTGCTACACGTCGACTGCAAAACAAGTTTCCAAGCTGTGTATCATTACAAACCTCGCCAACTACAAGCATACCTCGTACGGTTCTCATTATGATGATGATGATGATGGTGTCTTGTAACGCGCTGAAAAACTCCATGCCCAGCATGCTCGTAGCGCGGGGGGGGGGGGGGGGGGATGATAAGTTTTAACAACAAAAAAACAACAAGATGGCCACTGACCAGCCCAATATGTTGTTTCCATTTAATCACCTGCTGTCGTCACGGTCGTTCTTTTGTAATGCCATGTATACGGGAGGACACACACACACACACACACACACACACACACACACACACACACACACACACACACACACACACACACACACACACACACACTCTCTCTCTCTCTCTCTCTCTGAATGGAAACAACTGACCGGGCTTGTCAGACCAATCTTGGTTTTGGAAGAGAGACGTCAAGTTGTTTTCTTTGAAATCTATGACGTTTTCCTCATTGGGATGACGCATAATACATTTGACGTAATAACTTTGACTCGGATACAATTCTTGCAATGAAAGCAGCCCCATGAAAATTGAAGTGTTGCTGCTGCGCAGTGTAAAGATCGAATTTATACCGGCTCAATGTGTTTAACAGACAAGTCTGCGCGGCGAACGTTTTTTCACTATGTGTTATGTCTGCTGCGCGCGCGCGCACACAGACACACACAGACATACGCGCGCGCGCACGCACGCACGCACGCACGCAGACTTGCGCGAGCCGCGTTTGTGCATGTGCTCCATTGAGACCTATGTGGTGTTCTCTCACTCTACTATGCTATTGAGTGAGAGTCAGTGGGAAAAACAAAGCTCACTACATCAATGAAACTCCCGCTTTCCCCGTCTACAAATAGAGAACTTCCGAAAAGTGACGACACACCCCCACGTCAATCAAACATGACGTCGGCAAACTGACGCTGATACAGTTTTGCGTCAGTGCGCGTGTGCCTTTTCTGCGATGTTTGTGAGGCGTGTGGCTTGTGTAAAGGAAATGTGCTTCGAGTACAAATTTTCGAGTCAACTGACGACAACGGCTGCAGTGAATTTTTCTAATTTTTTTGTATATTTTTTATGGCACCCCAGGCTCATTATCTATGTATAGTAGGAGCGATTTTGAGATCTAAAGTGTGTTCACCAGCACTTTCATCAGGTACGGTTTACGCCAAAAGTATAAAAAGCGACAACCTCCAAAATTCACTCAGTTGAGAGTCCGTATTCATGCTATCTATGTCCCAAAAATGAAGTGGTTTAGGTAAATATTACGCCTTTAAACGCCAGAAAGCCACTTTTTTTGAAAAGGGCGATAACTCGCAAATCATGTGTGCAATCGTACCTGGATCGGGCCCTCTATTCAACAATCTTCATTCATTAAGAAACCCCAAATTTGAAATCGATCGGTTCAGTATTTTCGGAGAAATAGGCATCTGAACTGGGTTCACATGCAATGTCAACTCAGGCTCGGTTTACATGAAAACTATAAGAGCGACCATTTTCTAGTAGTGAATCAATTCAGAGTCCGTATTCAAGCTATCTACTGCCCAAAAATTGAGTGATTTAAATAAATATTACGCCTGTAAACGAAAGACAACCAACTTGTCTCAAAAGGGCGATAACTCCCAAATCACTTAAGCAATCATCACACGCTTGAATGGTCTAATGTAACATTTTGATAAATTTGGATACCCCAAATTTGAAGCCATTCGGTTAAGTATCTTCGAAGAAACGGGCCCGGACACAATTCACACACACACACACACACACACACACACACACACACACACACACACACACACACACACACACACACACACACACACACACACATCCACACAGACGGCACTCAGTGAGGAGGAGAAGCGCGTTCGGAACAGCATACATGCCAGCATCGATGACGCAGGTTTTCTTACGTCATTGTCAGAGTTACACTTGCATAATCGTCTCTGCGGGAGATCGGCAGTGACGTGCGTTTGTACCACAGATGCTTGCCTATGAACGTGGAAATTTTAGCCCGTCCTATTATGTTGTTTCCATTACTATGGAAACAACATAAAAACCCCAAGGAGGAACGGCCTCGTCCTACAAAGTTGTTTCTCCAAACTTCATTTTATTTTGTCTTTGTAGTTATTGTTGCCGGTTCTCCCCTCTCCAAGTTCTACCAATGACACTAGATCCTCTACGACCTCGACCGATTAGCCACGTGACTGGGGGTGGGGCCGGGTGGGGGAAGAAGGGAGGGAGAGAGAGAGAGGCAGAGAGAGAGGGTGGGTGGGTGGGTGGGTGTTTAAGAGTTTAACGTCCTTTTCCCCCACATAAGGGTGATATCAAAGACGGGGCAACGAGAAAAAGGCCAGCACAAATATTTGGCCCCAGCGGCCAGGATTCGAACTCTCGGCCCAAGCATTGAAAGTCCAACGCTCTACCATTCGGCCACCCTGGCTCCCCAGAGAGAGAGAGAGAGAGAGAGAGAGAGAGAGAGAGAGAGAGAGAGAGAGAGACGTCAGTTCCGTGATCTAAACATTTGACGTCAGCCTCAGGCAGGTCGTCATACAGAGAGAGAGAGAGAGAGAGATGACGTCAATTCCGTGAAGTAAACTTTCGACGTCAGCCTCTAGCACTGAGATCGTCTGAGGATGCTTGTTCATGTCTTGTGATTTCCCTGTTGGCTTTGTGACTTCTCCGACTGAATTATTTTTTCACATGAAATCTGGAAGATCTAGAGGGCTGATGAAATGTCGGAAGCAGTGGCGATACTTGCAGATTTTGTCTGTGAACCAAACATTTGACGTCAGCCTCACGCTGGTCGTCTGACAGATGATACTTCTTCATATCTTGTGATTTCCTTGTTGCTTTTGTGACTTCCGTGACTGAATTAATTTTGACATAAAATCTGGAAGATCTAGAGAGCTGATGAAACGTGGACTTAAGTGCCTTGGTTTGTACTTACGAAATTGCAAAATTGGAACTTTTTTGACCGGCGCTTCTCGCAGAAACGTGAAAAATGTGTTTATCTAAAAGCTCTGCTATTGTTAATACTAAAGCTACAATAGTGCAGCAGTTCATGTCAATGTGCAGTTGGCACAAGTGGCAAAAATACCGGAATGATGAGTAATTTGAAGGAGTCTTTTCATAGATATTTGGCCTTATATGCAAACAACCCCTACCTCGGAAATAATTTTCTTACACAAAACCTGTCAGAGCTACATAGCTGTGCTACGAAAACAGGCAATATAATTGGATGATCTTCCCAATTTCAGAAAATGAAGCCATTTGAACATTTTTTTCGAAAAAAATCCTAACATGACCGATTTTTAAAAATCGGCGATAACTCTTTTGAAAATGCAGTAGGCTAAAAATCGTGAAAGGTAGGTCTGGAGAAGGTGAATTCCCATTTTATCTCAAAGTAAAAAGGCCTCCAACGAGGTGGTTTAGGAGATAGCCATCATTACATCCGTCCACACACACACACACACACACACACACACACACACACACACACACACACACACACACACACACACACACACACACGTTATTCCCGCCAAAAAGAACGCAGCAGCAAAGTGTGCACGTAAGGTGTCTATGACGCAGATTTCGTTACGTCACTGTGTGCGTGAAAGTAAGTATTGTGTGGAGAAACGTCACAGTCTTGTTTTGTATCACTGAAACTTGCTGCTGCGCGTAGCAAAATCTGCCCCGTCTCATAAAGTTGTTTCTCTATAGAGAAACAACTTAACAACACCCACCACAAATTCAAACGATAACAAAAGCAACAAGAACAGCACGAAAATATATAAACGAACAAACACATCCCCCCCCCCCACTCCTAACCCCAGTCACGTGGCTAAGAAGTCGAGGTCGTACTTTTAGCCACAGGTCCAAACTATGTGTTCCTGGGCGAGTGAAAACTGTGCCGGCGAGAGGTTAGCAATTATAACCGTTATGTGCTTATACCCCATAATATTACTTTTCGAGGATGGCGAGTGGCGCTAAAAATGGCTAGAGGCTAAAAATCGTTTTCGCTGAATTAACCTTGGTTTCGAAACTATAAGCAGAGGCCACGCCCCCATCTATCCCTATGTCGTGGACGACCGAGGCCAAATCAAAATGGTGGTAGTTTTGCAAAGTTCCCGAGCTGCAGTTTATGTTTTGGTGAAAATTGAGGAACATTTGCATCGGTGACGTTTACAAGAAATGTCTGCATCTTCTACAATGATGTGGTATATGACCGTAAGATTGCTGTCTTTGTTTAGTGTAATCATGAGTAGATAATAAACTTCTTTTCTGTGAAGCGGAGTACGTCGCAAACTTCCGTGTCGGCAAACTTCTGTTGCGCTAATTATATCATACAGGTTAAAAAGTCGGAAACACCGTGTTGAACTCAGCATCCAGACTGAGCAGCCACACGCTATTCGCACGAAGACCGGGCAAATAGGTCCGAAACCCACAGTAACGTACATTCCGTTGATGGCACAAACTACTATTCACGTCGCACACTTCCTCGGCCTATTACACCATCGGTTCCCGGTTTCCCCCCAATAAATACTATATTTTTCGAGTTTTTATTCAATTTCAGTCTCAGAAATCATAGTGATTACGAGGCACAAAACGCGACGTTTTTCACTCACATTCCACACACTTCCTCGGCCAATTACACCATCGGCTCCCGGTTTCCCCCTAATAACCACTAAATTTTTCGATTCTTCATTCAATTCCACTCTCAGAAATCATAGTGATTAGGAGGCACAAAGTCTGTAAATACTCAGCAGCCACACCTCTTCAACCCTGCCCCCCTTGCAAAACGCGACCTTTTTCACTCACGTTCAACACAATTCCTCGGCCTATTACACCATCGGTTCCCGGTTTCCCCCTAATAAACAATATATTTTTCCATTATTCATTCAATTTGAGTCTCAGAAATCATAGTGATTAGGAGGCACAAAACCTGTAAATACTCAGCAGCCACACCTGTTTAACCCTGCCCCCATTCCAAAACGCTACGTTCTTCACTCACGTTCCACACAATTCCTCGGCGTATTACACCATCGGCTCCCGGTTTCCACCTAATAAACACTATATTTTTCGAGTCTTTATTCAATTTCAAAAATCATAGTGATTAGGAGGCACATTGCCTGTAAATATTCAGCAGCCACACTTCTTCCAGCCTGCCCCCATTCCAAACTGCGATGTTTTTCACTCACGTCGTACGCATCTTCAGCTTACACCATCGGCTCCCGGTTTCCCTCCTAATAAACACTATATACTTTCGATTCTTTATTCAATTTCAGTTGCAGAAATTATAGTGATTAGGAGGAACAAACCCTGTAAATACTCACTGTGAACAAAGAATAAAAAACTTCAGTGTTTCTTTGGGGGAAACCGGGAACCGATGGTGTAATAGGCAGAGGAATTGTGTGGAACGTGAGTGAAAAACGTCGCGATTTCGAATGGGGGGCAGGGTTGAAGATGTGTAGCTGCTGAGTATTTACAGGCTTTGTGCCTCCTAATCACTATGATTTCTGAGAGTGGAACTGAATAAAGAATCGAAAAATAGAGTGTTTTTTTAGGGGGAAACTGGGAGCCGATGCTGTAATTGGCCGAGCAAGTGTCCGACGTAAGTGAAAAACGTACGGTCTCGATTTGGACTAGGGACAGGGCTGAAGAGGTGTGGTTGCTGAGTATTTACAGGCTTTGTCTCTTCATTATTATTATTATCATTGGCTTCCTCGGACCTTGGAATATATATATATATATATATATATATATATATATATATATATATATATATATAGAATAGGAACAAAGGCGTTACTAAAGCCGAAAACATGCGCTCAATCAGGTCAATTTGAAAGTAGGGGAAGTAAGTAAAGCTGAGAGCGCTCCCTAGATCTAGGAGGTGTGTGCTTTGTATGCCATTGGACAAGTCCGCCTTGCCCTATATTGGCTACAAGCCACAATGGGAGGTGGGGGGGGGGGAGACCTACCATCCTACCGCTGAAACGTCTAACAGATCTAAGGGTATCTCACCATTCATAGTGCCCCCATTCCCCTCCCACCGGGAGGAAAATGGTCGGTACGACCAAGGCCATATGAATTGGTGATTTTAGCCGCTCACGACCATGGTTTCGGGTCAATGGGACCCTCATCAGGTGAGCATGCGGCGATACCCACGAGGGCCCATTGACCCGAAACCATGGTCGTGAGCGGCTAAAATCACCAATTCATATGGCCTTGGTCGTACCGACCATTTTCCTCCCGGTGGGAGGGGAATGGGGGCACTATGAATGGTGAGATACCCTTAGATCTGTTAGACGTTTCAGCGGTAGGATGGTAGGTCTCCCCCCCCCCACCTCCCATTGTGGCTTGTAGCCAATATAGGGCAAGGCGGACTTGTCCAATGGCATACAAAGCACACACCTCCTAGATCTAGGGAGCGCTCTCAGCTTTACTTACTTCCCCTACTTTCAAATTGACCTGATTGAGCGCATGTTTTCGGCTTTAGTAACGCCTTTGTTCCTATTCTATATTAAATGTAATTACATGACATTACACCTAGGCAGTTGCTCATTCTAAATTATTTAGTCTTTTTCCGCTGAAACCTCTTGCAGAGCTTTAGAGTAGCAGCGTCTGCTAGTACTGGAGACGCACCAGATTATTCTGGGGCAGCCTTTTGGTGCTAGTTGGACGCTGCAGCCCTCGTGGGTATCGCCGCATGCTCACCTGATGAGGGTCCCATTGACCCGAAACCATGGTCGTGAGCGGCTAAAATCACCAATTCATATGGCCTTGGTCGTACCGACCATTTTCCTCCCGGTGGGAGGGGAATGGGGGCACTATGAATGGTGAGATACCCTTAGATCTGTTAGACGTTTCAGCGGTAGGATGGTAGGTTCCCCCCCCCCCCCCCCACCTCCCATTGTGGCTTGTAGCCAATATAGGGCAAGGCGGACTTGTCCAATGGCATACAAAGCACACACCTCCTAGATCTAGGGAGCGCTCTCAGCTTTACTTACTTCCCCTCTATATATATATATATATATATATATATATATTTGTCTTTCCACACTAATTACACGTGTCCGTACGAATTGCACATGTCCGTGTGAATATCCACTGGCTGCTGAGGGTAGCGCCATGTAGGAAACGTACTGATACACCACAAGTGTGTTGTGAAGTAGAACTAGTACACACGAGAGAAAAAAAAAGTATTCGCCCCGCTTTTGATAGTGGCTTAATCGACGGCTGTACCGCCTGACTTCCAACGCGCATTCCCGGCTTGTAATGCGTAATCAGTCGGTGACGCAACTGAAACTTG
The DNA here is from genome assembly GCA_018292915.2 of Batillaria attramentaria. Taxonomy (NCBI): domain Eukaryota; kingdom Metazoa; phylum Mollusca; class Gastropoda; family Batillariidae; genus Batillaria; species Batillaria attramentaria. The sequence goes on along the minus strand of JACVVK020000017.1, from coordinate 1,307,579 downwards.
ACTTCTAGTACTGTACTTTGCAAACAGCTTTTCAGCGTAAAGGCAGAAACATGTAGAATCAACCGGGAGCCATTTCACAATAAGCGCAGAAAGATAGATGGTCCGAAAGGTGGTGATTTAGCATCTACTGATTGAAAACAGATTTAGAGTCGGAAACGGTAATGACTGCGAAGTGGTTACAAGTTAAGAACAGAACAGAACAGAACAGAACCCTCTGAACTTTTTTCACACACAGTCCATGGTCTTGTGTCACCAAAGGATGGGTGTTGTGATGTCTGCTATTTTTTACTATTCCTTTCTGTTCTTTTCTGCCCCACTTTTTTTTCACACACAGTCCATGGTCTTGTCACCAAAGGATGGGTGTTGTGATATTTTTATTATTGTTTCTGGTCCTTTTTTCGCCCACCGTTTTTATGTTGTTTCCATAGTAATGGAAACAACATAATAGGACGGGCTAAAATTTCCACGTTCATAGGCAAGCATCTGTGGTACAAACGCACGTCACTGCCGATCTCCCGCAGAGACGATTATGCAAGTGTAACTCTGACAATGACGTAAGAAAACTTGCGTCATCGATGCTGACGCGTATGGTGTTCCGAACGCACTTCTCCTCCTCAGTGAGTGCCGTCTGTGCGGGCGTGTGTGCGTGTGTGCGTGTGTGAATTGTGTCCGGGCCCGTTTCTTCGAAGATACTTAACCGAATGGCTTCAAATTTGGGGTATCCAAATTTATCAAAATGTTACATTAGACGATTCAAGCGTGTGATGATTGCTTAAGTGATTTGGGAGTTATCGCCCTTTTGAGACAAGTTGGTTGTCTTTCGTTTACAGGCGTAATATTTATTTAAATCACTCAATTTTTTGGCAGTAGATAGCTTGAATACGGACTCTGAATTGATTCACTACTAGAAAATGGTCGCTCTTATAGTTTTCATGTAAACCGAGCCTGAGTTGACATTGCATGTGAACACAGTTCAGATGCCTATTTCTCCGAAAATACTAAACCGATCGATTTCAAATTTGGGGTTTCTAAATGAATCATGATTGTTGAATAGAAGGCCCGATCCAGGTACGATTGCACACATGATTTGCGAGTTATCGCCCTTTTCAAAAAAAGTGGCTTTCTGGCGTTTAAAGGCGTAATATTTACCTAAACCACTCCATTTTTGGGACATAGATAGCATGAATACGGACTCTCAACTGAGTGAATTTTGGAGGTTGTCGCTTTTATACTTTTGGCGTAAACCGTACCTGATGAAAGTGCTGGTGAACACACTTTAGATCTCAAAATCGCTCCTACTATACATAGATAATGAGCCTGGGGTGCCATAAAAAATATACAAAAAAATTAGAAAAATTCACTGCAGCCGTTGTCGTCAGTTGACTCGAAAATTTGTACTCGAAGCACATTTCCTTAACACAAGCCACACGCCTCACAAACATCGCAGAAAAGGCACACGCGCACTGACGCAAAACTGTATCAGCGTCAGTTTGCCGACGTCATGTTTGATTGACGTGGGGGTGTGTCGTCACTTTTCGGAAGTTCTCTATTTGTAGACGGGGAAAGCGGGAGTTTCATTGATGTAGTGAGCTTTGTTTTTCCCACTGACTCTCACTCAATAGCATAGTAGAGTGAGAGAACACCACATAGGTCTCAATGGAGCACAAACGCGGCTCGCGCAAGTCTGCGTGCGTGCGTGCGTGCGTGCGTGCGTGCGCGCGCGCGTATGTCTGTGTGTGTCTGTGTGCGCGCGCGCGCAGCAGACATAACACATAGTGAAAAAACGTTCGCCGCGCAGACTTGTCTGTTAAACACATTGAGCCGGTATAAATTCGATCTTTACACTGCGCAGCAGCAACACTTCAATTTTCATGGGGCTGCTTTCATTGCAAGAATTGTATCCGAGTCAAAGTTATTACGTCAAATGTATTATGCGTCATCCCAATGAGGAAAACGTCATAGATTTCAAAGAAAACAACTTGACGTCTCTCTTCCAAAACCAAGATTGGTCTGACAAGCCCGGTCAGTTGTTTCCATTGAGAGAGAGAGAGAGAGTGTGTGTGTAGTGTGTGTGTGTGTGTGTGTGTGTGTGTGTGTGTGTGTCCTCCCGTATACATGGCATTACAAAAGAACGACCGTGACGACAGCAGGTGATTAAATGGAAACAACATATTGGGCTGGTCAGTGGCCATCTTGTTTGTTGTTGTTGTTTTTTTCCCCCGCGCCGTGTATGTCAGCACGTCCGCAGAGTTACCTTTTGTTTGTTTGTTGAAGTTATGTCCCATTTGTTTGTGTCCTGAGGAAGGCGAAAGCCAAAACGTTGACCTGTGCCGTCCTTTGTGAAAGTGAAGTGGTTTCTGTCCCTTTTATTTGCTTAGATTTAGAGTCGATTAGTCAACATTCAGCACTACTACTTCTTGATACTCCTGGTCGGGCACAGCTGGGTTGTTGTGGGTTTTTTAAGGTAAGAAATCAACTATAGATCTGGACCAAGGAAGCACGGAAGGGGTTTTGTTTGTTTGTTTGTTGTTTTTAAATTGTTGGGATTTTTATGATGTGCTTGTGTCTAAGAACTGGTACATGTATGAATGATTAATGAGTTACTGAGGCAATGTTATGTTTACCAATCAACTAAAACTACTTCACATCTTTTACCAGCTTTAGGCTCTCAGTCTCAGTATCACACCGTGTGCTATTCAGGCAATATTATTTCTTTAACTGTCTTTACGCTGTTTTTAGGCATACTCACAGATGGTTGCTTCCCTCTGACTGATAGAAACCCGTTTTGCTAGCGCTGTATTTAACTCCGCACATTAGGCTGAGAATAAAACGTAGAAAGCTGACGATTCCATAAATCGGACCCCTGCAGCCAAGTGTTGTGAAGGCCCCAGATGGGGACTTTAGCATAAAGAGAGTTACAATCCCATTCTGTCGAGCAAGACCTTTGTCCCAACGACGAAAACTTACACCGCCACGTAAAGTGCAGATCTAAAAGTAGACACGTCACTGAGAGGGAGTGACAGCCGAGCGACCAGTTGATCAGGGTGTGGGCGCCTGCATCTGTCTCCCCCTTGCTCCAGCCAATCTAATGGACAGCGTTGTTTGTAGGACCAGGCGGCATGTCGTTTTCATCATTCCGTTATGAATTTTTTGACGAAATTTACGTGGATTACACTCCAGCAATTTTCCACACGTCTATACGTATTGTGCGTCAATGATATCTTGACAGACATCTCCACAAATATCTCAGGGGCTGCATGGATGCTAGGGAGAGAGAATTCATTAGTGTCAGCGCAAAGTGAAGTGAAGATTTTCATTGTGACCTCGTCTCTAACTGATCCCATCATTGAAGGAAAGAGCTGGCGGGTAATAACTTGCGCAAATACGGTTATTGGTAATATTCCCTCATATTGGACGTGCATCAAGTGTATATATAAATCGAGTGATTTTCTCTCCAATGGAAATGCAGACCAGTCTTTCATGTCAAGCTGCGTCACAGCTGTCAGGTGTTCGCCTATGTTACGCGGTAAATTCTGAAGTAAGATGTTATCGACTGTACCTTTTATATCTTATGTCGCAGAACACTTATTCTCGTCCCTATAAAGAGTCGTATCGATAAAGATGCCTTACATTGCGGGTGGGTGGGTGTTTGGAAGTTTAACGTCCTTTTCGCCTTACATTGCCAGCGAGGCCCTCAGACTGGTCTGTATGAAAGGAGTTTATATATACATGCCGATTTAGGGAGTTCGAGTGATCATCAAACACTGTTCCTGTCACGCCACTAGCTTACCTGCGGTTTCAAGTTTATGATCAAAGATAGTTTCACCACAGATGTTTCGGCATTGCGGCTTTGTCAAAACCCTGTAAACACGCGGAGCAAACGTTTATAAAGCTGTTGCACATTCGCTGCTTCTGACGGCTGTTAACGCCGGGAGTTTTTGTTAAAGCTAACGTCGTGCTGCTGATTTGAATCTCGCTGTGATATCTCTGAACTGCTGCTCAAGTAGCTGTTTTCGCGTTCACTCCTTTGGAAAACCTACCAACTGTCACTCTAGGAATCGCTATTAGTGATTGAATGGTGTTGTAAAATTTGATATTTCCCCATTCTGAGCTGCCGTCCGTGTACCTGTTTCGCATTTGCTGCTCTAGAAATCTATGAACTGTCATTCTAGTGGATGGTATTGGGGCTTGAAGTCGTGCTGGTTATTTGGATTTTGCTGTCGTAACAGTGCACTTATCCAGGAAGCGCGGCAACAAGCAGCGGAGACAGAGATACGTCCTGGTCCAAAGAAGGCAAAAGTCGGCAACAGCACTGAGCTGAGCCGGCGGCGCTTCAGTGTTTCCGTCTTCCGAGGTGTAACACTGAGACTGAAATGATTTTCGTGGCTGAAGACGGCGGTATGGCCAAAAGACAAAATGTTTAGCGTGTATAATGTAACTTCTCTAGGTTGGCTAGTACTTGAACTTTTGAGTCACTAGCGAAAGCCTAGTTTGGAAAAAAAAAAAAAATCAGATTTTCAAGGCTGTAGCGAGGAAGCCTGACTCAGTCGAGATCTTTACACATCATTTCCAGTCTTTGTTCTACTGTGACTGTTCTAATGCACGAATTGAAACACCAGAAACGTGAAATCGGCTGAAATGCTGTAATCATTCTTTGTGACGTCCTTGGTGAACCGGACTTTCAGTGTGCAGTGGAAAAGGACGCTAAACCGTCAAACACCCACCCCACTCGAGACTTCGCGACGCAAGTGAAGTGGACAGACACGATTGACAAGAAACGTAACTCTTCCTGGTAACCTTCCTGGCTTTATGAAGTTATTTCCCTTCAACACCCGGAGGACACCAAAATCAATTGACATGCTCGCACCAGTTGGCGCACGCAAGTCGTTTGTATTACTGTTCTTTAAACAGGGGCGTAGGAACCACGGGGGCCCTGGGGGCCCAGGCCCCCGTTCGATTTTTGGAAGGGGGGCCCGAATATCTTTGGGCCCCCCTTGCTTTTGATAAGAGGAGAGGGGGCCCGGCCACCAGTGGTGGGGCCCCCCTGCTCTGCTGTCGCAGGACACAATCTTTGGCAGTCAACACACACACACACACACACACACACACACACACACACACACACACACAACCCCCCCCCCCTTCTTCACCCCGGCCGTATGGCTCACCCGACTTAGTGGGCCCCCCTTCCTCTCAGCATCTTCCTACGCGCCTGTTAAATGTACAAGTGGAGGTGCCCCAACATTGCACCTAGTGTTTATTTGTTTACTTCTGTGAAAACAGTTACAAATATAATTTTTCTTTTGTTCTAATGTCTGGTCAAAGCAAGAAAAACCGTGATTCTGATTTTACCAATTTTTAATTTTTTTTTTTAGGTGGTTGTTATGCTGGTTGATTTGACAGCTCTACCAAGGATAAAGCATAAACAAGATGGCCACTGACCAGCCCAATATGTTGTTTCCATTTAATCACCTGCTGTCGTCACGGTCGTTCTTTTGTAATGCCATGTATACGGGAGGACACACACACACACACACACACACACACACACACACACACACACACACTACACACACACTCTCTCTCTCTCTCTGAATGGAAACAACTGACCGGGCTTGTCAGACCAATCTTGGTTTTGGAAGAGAGACGTCAAGTTGTTTTCTTTGAAATCTATGACGTTTTCCTCATTGGGATGACGCATAATACATTTGACGTAATAACTTTGACTCGGATACAATTCTTGCAATGAAAGCAGCCCCATGAAAATTGAAGTGTTGCTGCTGCGCAGTGTAAAGATCGAATTTATACCGGCTCAATGTGTTTAACAGACAAGTCTGCGCGGCGAACGTTTTTTCACTATGTGTTATGTCTGCTGCGCGCGCGCGCACACAGACACACACAGACATACGCGCGCGCGCACGCACGCACGCACGCACGCACGCACGCACGCAGACTTGCGCGAGCCGCGTTTGTGCATGTGCTCCATTGAGACCTATGTGGTGTTCTCTCACTCTACTATGCTATTGAGTGAGAGTCAGTGGGAAAAACAAAGCTCACTACATCAATGAAACTCCCGCTTTCCCCGTCTACAAATAGAGAACTTCCGAAAAGTGACGACACACCCCCACGTCAATCAAACATGACGTCGGCAAACTGACGCTGATACAGTTTTGCGTCAGTGCGCGTGTGCCTTTTCTGCGATGTTTGTGAGGCGTGTGGCTTGTGTAAAGGAAATGTGCTTCGAGTACAAATTTTCGAGTCAACTGACGACAACGGCTGCAGTGAATTTTTCTAATTTTTTTGTATATTTTTTATGGCACCCCAGGCTCATTATCTATGTATAGTAGAAGCGATTTTGAGATCTAAAGTGTGTTCACCAGCACTTTCATCAGGTACGGTTTACGCCAAAAGTATAAAAGCGACAACCTCCAAAATTCACTCAGTTGAGAGTCCGTATTCATGGTATCTATGTCCCAAAACTGGAGTGGTTTAAGTAAATATTACGCCTTTAAACGCCAGAAAGCCACTTTTTTTGAAAAGGGCGATAACTCGCAAATCATGTGTGCAATCGTACCTGGATCAGGCCTTCTATTCAACAATCTTGATTCATTTAGAAACCCCAAATTTGAAATCGATCGGTTCAGTATTTTCGGAGAAATAGGCATCTGAACTGGGTTCACATGCAATGTCAACTCAGGCTCGGTTTACATGAAAACTATAAGAGCGACCATTTTCTAGTAGTGAATCAATTCAGAGTCCGTATTCAAGCTATCTACTGCCCAAAAATTGAGTGATTTAAATAAATATTACGCCTGTAAACGAAAGACAACCAACTTGTCTCAAAAGGGCGATAACCCCCAAATCACTTAAGCAATCATCACACGCTTGAATCGTCTAATGTAACATTTTGATAAATTTGGATACCCCAAATTTGAAGCCATTCGGTTAAGTATCTTCGAAGAAACGGGCCCGGACACAATTCACACACACACACACACACACACACACACACACACACACACACACAGACGGCACTCAGTGAGGAGGAGAAGCGCGTTCGGAACAGCATACATGCCAGCATCGATGACGCAGGTTTTCTTACGTCATTGTCAGAGTTACACTTGCATAATCGTCTCTGCGGGAGATCGGCAGTGACGTGCGTTTGTACCACAGATGCTTGCCTATGAACGTGGAAATTTTAGCCCGTCCTATTATGTTGTTTCCATTACTATGGAAACAGCATAATAAAAGGGGTGGCACACACACACACACACACACACACACACACACACACACACACACACAGATGTCTTTATGATAACCTCCGACCAGAAGAATAAATAGTTTTCTTCAGTCATGCACTCCGGTGTAGAGGGTCATAATGAGTTAGGTGGTTGGCGCTGTTATGTTTTTTTTTCTTTCTGTCAAATCCACAGTGTCCTGTATGATAAATAGAGAGAGACCGTGAACAAAGGAGAGACTTTAATGTGGCGCGCGGCTGTGTAACCTGACGATTGTAAAAGTGTATAGAACTGTGACAGACCAGCACCGTAAACCATCTGACAAGGAACTGACGGTGGACGATGGAGTCTGTATTGTTAGAAGATGCTGTTTGTCAGGGTCGGTGGAAGGATGTCGGTGACTGTCTGTCGCTTGAGCATAGTGACACACAACGTAGATGGGCTGTTAAAAAAGCCAGTGACCGTGCTGGTGATGTCAGTCTTACACAGTTCATACTTCCCCAATGTACTGCCGATGAACGTGAAACTGTATTCACTATAGCCGTCAGACGGGGCCTGTGGAGGACTGTCGGTGAGTGTCTCAAGCGAGGTGTGAGTGATACACAACATAGATGGGCTGTTAAAGAAGCCAGTGACCGTGCTGATGATGTCAGTCTTACATGGTTCATACTTCCCCAGTGTACTGCCGATGAACGTGAATTGGTGATGACTGTAGCCGTCAGACGGGGCCTGTGGGAAACTGTTGGTGAGTGTCTCAAGCGAGGAGTGAGTGATACACAACATAGATGGGCTGTTAAAGAAGCCAGTGACCATGCTGATGATGACAGGCTTACATGGTTCATACTTCCCCAATGTACTGTCGATGAACATGAATTTGTGATAAATGTAGCCATCAGACGGGGCCTGTGGAGGACTGTCTGCGAGTGTCTCAAGCGAGGAGTGAGCGACACACAACATAGATGGGCCGTTAAAGAAGCCAGTGACCATGCTGATGATGTCAGTCTTACATGCTTCATACTTCCCCAATGTACTGCCGATGAACGTGAATTGGTGATGAATGTAGCCGTCAGACGGGGCCTGTGGGAAACTGTTGGTGAGTGTCTCAAGCGAGGAGTGAGTGATACACAACATAGATGGGCTGTTAAAGAAGCCAGTGACCATGCTGATGATGACAGGCTTACATGGTTCATACTTCCCCAATGTACTGTCGATGAACATGAATTTGTGATAAATGTAGCCATCAGACGGGGCCTGTGGAGGACTGTCTGCGAGTGTCTCAAACGAGGAGTGAGCGACACACAACATAGATGGGCCGTTAAAGAAGCCAGTGACCATGCTGATGATGTCAGTCTTACATGCTTCATACTTCCCCAATGTACTGCCGATGAACGTGAATTGGTGATGAATGTAGCCATCAGACGGGGCCTGTGGAAGATTGTCGTTGAGTGTCTCAAGCGAGGTGTGAGTGATACACAACATAGATGGGCCGTTGAAGAAGCCAGTGACCATGCTGATGATGATAGTCTTTCACAGTTCATACTTCCCCAATATACTGCCGATGAACGTGAAACTTTGTTTACTGTGGCCGTCAGTCAGGGCCTTGGGAAGACCACCACTGAGTGTCTCAAGCGAGGTGTGACAGACACACAACATAGACGGGCTGTTGAAGAAGCCAGTAAACGCGCTGATGATGACACACTTATAACGTTTGTACTTCCACTGTGCACTGCTGACGAACTTGAATCTGTGTTGACTGAAGCCACCAAACGCGGCCTGTGGCAGACTGTCGAAACTTGTTTGAAGCTGGGAGTCAGTGTCGGCATGGTCCAGTGGGCCGCCCGAGAAGCCAGTTTGCGTGCTGATGATTCTGACACGACGATTCGGATTCTTAGCTATTGTTCTGACGACCAGCATCAGTCAGTTTTCAACGAGTGTGTAAAACGGGGTTTGTGGCGTGTAACTGGTAGCCTGTTTCAACGTAGAGTCAGTGATCAACAGTATGCATGGGCAGTTGATGAGGCTAGCAGCTGTTCTGAGAATGCAGTTGGTCTTTTATTGTCATATATACCAAAAGACCAGATACATGTATATGAAAAATACATGCTATGTTCAAATCAAGCGCAAGATGCCATATTCAAGTATATAAGAGTGTGTGAAAGATGGAGGAATGAGCCCCTTGAAGAATTACTGCGTCTTTGGGCTTGTCTGTATGGTGAATCACTGAAGAAACTAACGCTTCAGGTCAACAAACCAACAGAGGCTGACTTGCAGAACCTAGTCAAATTCAAGGAAGCAGTTGTGTTGAGCATTTTGAAACACATTCAAACTGCAGTGAAAGCAAGAAGTATGAATGGCACTGAGCTGAAGTCAATCTCCAAACAATGGATGAGCAAACTAAAAAGCGCCTTTGAACGGTTCAACTGTGATATGCCATTGCATTATGCTGTTTTTGAACGCATATTATTTCTTGTGGCACACCTTGATAACACTCTTGGTAGTCCGCACGTGCACTCCGTAGTCATCGCTTTACTGGCCACCCAACCTGTGAACGGTGACATCCAAAACTTTGCCCTCACTAAACTAAACACTGCATGGGAAGAAGTCAGGAGACTTGTTTTCCGCGCTGCCGTAGAAAACAGAGAATGGACCTTTGTGAAGCGGCTGGCAGACCACACAGTGTACGATGACCAGCGTTCATGGGCAATGTTCGAAGCCTTTTATTCCGGAGAATGGAGTGCGGTGGCGGTTTTGGCCAATCACGGATTGACAGATGATCAGATGAGGCGCGTGCAACGCCAGGTGGCCAAACACGCGGACTGGGACACAGTCACTGAGATGGTTGGAATGGGAGGGGATTTGCGACGTGTTAGAGAAGACCTGGAAACAGCCAATGTGAGCAGGAAGACACCTTCAGATGAAGAAGTCAGACGGTACAAGCAGAGGCTACTTGATCTAATGCAGCTCGAACGTCACCTAGACAAAACTGCTAAGGACGTTACGATGGCTGTTAAGTTCAGGAAATGGAATGCACTGCTTTATCGTATCAGGAAAACAAGGGATTCGGACATTATCGGACTTACTCTGAACAAAGCGATGGAAAACAGGTCTCAGTACACAGTGATAAAACTCCTGAGGATGATAAACTCAGAAGAACGGGATTCACTCTTTCAGGAAGCTGTTAAGCGTGAGCTGTGGGGCGTGGCCAGGGAACTGTTGGAACGTTATGTGGACGTGGGACGACGTGTGAACGTTGACATGTGTCGAACCGCTCTTCCATATCTGATCGAATTGAAGCAGTGGATCTTGGTTGCCAGGGTGATGGAGAACTGTGTAGATGACACAGAACGACGTCAGATTATAGAGGAAGCAATGTCCGAGGGAGAAGGTAGTGTAGTGTACCACGGTATCAGCAGTATGGACGAACGCCTGTTTGTAGAGGAGCGACAGGACTTGTTCCAAAGGGCACTCAGTCAGGGCATGTGGCAGGCACTCAAGCGGCTGGTGGAGGAGAAGGACGACACAGGAATCGGTCATCGTGACGTCACCCTGCCTGCTGCCGTGGCCAGTCACCAGTGGGACATGGTGACATACTGCCAACGTTACGGTGCGGACATCAACAAGCGGGACGCTGAGGGCAACACACTGCTTCACAAGGCGGGAAGGCAGAATGACTGGGACACAGTGGAGGGACTGATTTTACAGGATGCCGACCAGATCTTGCTGGACTCAACAATTACACCGTGTTGAACAGGGCCGCTATGGCCAGAAAATGGAATGTCACAAAGTTTCTCGTGGAGTTTCACGGCGACATCAATCAGCCAGATCCCTCCGGAGTCACACCGCTTGAGAGACTTATCCAGAACAACCAAGCGGATATCATAAGCTGCTCGCTGCTGTGGGGGCGTGACGGTGGACTGAGAGGGAAACACGAAGGAAAGACCGCGCTTCATTCGGTGTGTGAGGCTGCATTGTGGGACAGTATCCGTTTTGTTGTTGGCAGGGGAGTCAACCCTCTGGCGGTTTGTAATTGTGGCAAGACGGCATTGTACTATGCTGTCAGAGGCGCGAGCATTGACCCAAAAGTGCTTGCTGAGTGCATCAATCTCGGCGTGAGCACTTTTCAACCACAAATCACAGAGTTTTTCCTGAACAGAAAATGGCGCCTCGGGATGTATTCGCCATTTGCACTGGCTTTGGACAGGGAAGATGAGGTGACCATGAGGGTACTGTATGAATCAGGAGCATGTTCAGGGAAAGAGCTACACCACTTGCACCAGCATTATTTTCCTTTCGGGTCTGAGACCGAAAAACGCCTGCAGCTGTATCTGAGGAGCGTCGCCACCACACCCCGACGCCTTGAGTCGATCTGCCGTTTGGTGATCTCACACCATCTCGGGGTGTCCAAACCCAGAATACGTCAGAGGAAAATGAAAAAGCTCCCCCTGCCGACCCGATTTAAGAACTACGTGATATTCACCGACCTTACCGACCCCATCTTTGGCAAATGGTCCTGAATTTTGAATTCTCAACAGCAGAGACATTTTCTTCAGCCTTTTTCAGTCGAATCTTTTCCCAAATATGGGCCGTGAGTTCGATCCCGGTTGGGGCCAAATATTTGTGCTGGCTTTTTCATCGTTGCCCCGTCTTTGATATCACCCTATGTGGTGGAAAAGGACGTTAAATCCCCAAACACCCACCCCACCCACCCTAGTATGGGCATCTTGGCGCACAGGCATATGTCAGATGGCTACATTCATTGGCAGCCGTTACAAAGACTAGCGACAGAAGCAGAGACAGCTCACTTTGATTTAGCAAGGGTGTGACGTGTTGAACTCGGTTCTCATATTTGATTCAACTCACGACGCAGACCCATCTTAGTTTTTCCATTGTACATAGTGTGTGCATTATTTTATATGTTTCGTTACTTGATGCGTATTATTGTTTTTTTTTAAAATGTCCACCATACCTGAATTCCCCGCTTGGGATAACAAAGGTGTATTTGATTTGATTGATTGTTCATTGGATCACCGCAAAGCTCCATACAGCTTGTACCACGTGATCTTAAACAAAGTTTTCTTGTGCTTATTCACTTGTTTATTCATGGACAAAATCACACACGTTTTGGTGAGCACGTCACCAGTACCCTTATTGACAAAGTCATGATGTTTCGTGGAACTAGCGCGAAAACTGACTGAGCTACGGACGTTTGAATGAATGCGTGAGTGCAATCGCATCCACGACAAACGGCGAAGGTTAAAGCGTGAAACCCAAAATAACTGCACTGGGAGTACTCAGGACGCTCGACGAAGCTAACTCTCCGCCGTTATATGGGCACCGTTTGCCATTTGTGCCATGGATTGATACGCTCTAAGTGCTAGTAATTGACAACGGCCCGTATGTAATAGTCGAGGTTAGGGCTTTTAGCCCCGGGTTAGAGTCTAACCTCGAACTAAACTAGCTATAGAGTTACATTTTCTGCTGTTTTTGTTTAAAATCAAGAAGAGGGCCCATTCCAGCAAGGTGCCTAAGCCGTTATAGAAGATTTTTTTTTCTACCTTTCTTCGCTTCCTTTTATTTTTCTTTATTTTCTTTTGGGTTTCTTTTGTCCTAGTCTGGGATAGGCCCGTAGCCGTGGGTTAAATTAACCTCGACTTTTACATACGGGGCCAGTACATGCACACCCATAGACTTTAGGATCTCTTTTTGTCCGGATGTTACAGTAAGTTGTCTACAAATGCAAGATTAATGATACAGTCGAACACGCTTTAGTCGAATTCGCAGGAGAGATTGATTTCTGTTCTACTTATCCGAGGTTTGACTTCTCCGTGGACGACGGATAAGGTTGAAGTTTGGAGAGGGATTCGAGTTAAGCGAGTTGCGCCTGGTCGCCCCTCAGAAATGAAAGTGATGATCCCCAAGTACAGATACTTGAATTTTTTAAATAATCATGAATGGTAGATGTGTATCTTTTAATAACCATTATACAACGCTGAAGCTTTCACTAGAGTTGTGATTTCAACCACTGTAGGAGCGAATGCCTGCAGTTCTTTTTTTTTTTTTTGCACCCAAATGCGTTCCAGTTTGTTTTGTTTTTGTTTCTTTGTTTGTTATGATTCTCGTTAGTTGTTTGCATTGTAGACGGGGACACGGGATGGCCGAATGGTAGAGCGTTTGATTTTCAGTGCTCGGGTCTTGAGTTCGAATCCCGTCTGTGGCCATATATTTATGCTGTTTGTTTGTTTGCTGTTGTTTTTTCTCGTTGCTCCGTCTTTGATATCACCCATACCTGGTGGAAAAGGAAAACGTGTGTGTGTGTGTGTGTGTGTGTGTGTGTGTGTAAGACCAAAATGTTAAACACGTTTTTGTTCATGATGCTTATAGCAACACGCTACGTATATATAAATGAATCGTACCCACCTACAGAAATTAAATATACAGTTGTTCAATGCTTTCTTTGGTCCGTTGTGTGGCGGTGAATGCTATACTACTGTATAATCAATAATGACGATACTGGGTGCATTGATCATGTGATTTGAGGATCACGTACTTACACAACTACTTGGTGGTTATGTCCAGGATGTCATTTGTCTATTCGTTCTGCAGAATATTGCTTATTGTCACAAATGTGAAACGACATTAATCATGTTCATCATGTTTTCTGCTGACTTTGTACATATTTTATAATTTTTATTTTTTTATGTCGCTTGTGAGTACCCACACATATTCTACTTACAGATTTCACTCTCGTTAAGTTCTTTAAGTTAAGTTGCTGTGTTTATACAAATAAGACGACGTTTTGCTGCTCAGTGATGTAAAAAAGCAGGATATCTGAAATAAGTTTTAATGTTTTGAATCATTTGTGACACATGCACATTTTCTTTTCATGGAGGTATGCTTTGCTGTTTTGTTTTAGTATGGCTTCTTGCTAAGCTTCACAGATGTTTTCTACTTGTAAAATAGTACACAGAAAGTTTATTGGTTGATAGCAATAGACTCCGAATCAGTACACTTTATTTTCTGTGAGGAGTTATCAACGTATGCATTATTTTATTGCTGTGGAAGTACAGGTTTAGTCTCCTGAAAATACACACACACACACACACACACACACACACACACACACACACACACACACACACACACAATTGCCCTTAAAACAACATTGTAGTCCATAGGGAATGCAGGTAAAAAAGAAACTAAAACAAACAAACAAACAACAACACACACAGACGCACGCACGCACGCACACACACACGACTTCCGGGAACATGTCATTTCTGCCAGAAGGACCTGTCCACTACGGGAAGTGAGTAACTGTACACTAAGTGCTACATGCAGTCTGTCTGGCCCCCAAACCCAGCAGATGTGCTAGCACGATGACCGAAGATCTCGCTAGTAAATGTCTGCCCGTGCAAAGCAGCAATATATCTAGCTAGCTATAGGTGACATTGAAAATGACCTCAGTACCGAGACGAGGTTACGCCATGAACTTTTACGAGCCGGAGCCCCGAGCGCGACCACTGTATGATAAAGACTGAACACAAAGTAACAGCCACTGCACACCAGTAGGACCCACTTCAAGCCACTATTACAATAGGCGTGGGCCTTCCTCGCTAGACCCACGTCCTTAAAGATCTAAGCTCCCAACAAAAAGCTTTCCGAAGTGTGAAAATTTTTTACAGAGTCGATCGTGCAAGCACAGTCAACTCTGTTACTGTTGCATAGTTTTCAGCATCCCTGAAACCCCAATAAAAGCCAAGGACAGCCTGATTTCACAGCTCAGTTTGCGTTTTGACACTGAGCGAGAAAGATCGTGCAGCACTCAACACCCGCTAGACACTGTAGCGATGTGTCTCGCTCACTGACCAAACTGAAAACCAAATAATGTCACTGCAAACTCGTGCTCTGGTTTTATAAGGGTCCCCAAAGCGCTGAAAACTCTGCAACTGTGACAGAGCTGACTGTGCGTGCACAATTTTTCACACTTCGGAAAGCTTTTTGTTGGGAGCTTAGATCTGTAATCACCTAGGTGCCTAGGACGTGAAACCCCAGTCGATCATCATCGCTAGGCGGCGCTAGGCCCCAGACCGCTGCAGATTGCATAATCGTGCTTTGAAGTGACTCCTAGTGGTATGAATCTTTCAAGTAAAAACGCGAGTTTTGCATGGGCTATTAAGAGTTAAAGCGGCTTACTGGTTGAACAAGTCCCAGTGTCAAAAATGTCAGAATCACACGAGAAAGGCTTCCTCCCCAAAATGCACTGTAACTTATAATCTTGGTACATTGTCTCTAAGTGTTCTCGGTAAGTTGTAAGTATGTCCTATTTAACATGCTGCTCTTATGTCTGTTCTACATTAATGATTGTCATATATTATACGTATTCTTTAATAAAATCTTTTACCCTCAGTGTTAACCCAGTGTGTGTGTGTGTGTGTGTGTGTGTGTGTGTGTGTGTGTGTGTGTGTGTGTGTGTGATAATGTAGATGTATGTTCTTGTCAATATAATATGATCTTAAATTACGAGCAGTTCGTGGTCTGCCTATCTACGTCACGCTCTGCATCCTGTGGGTCGAGGTGAATCTCACGAACATACACAAGAAGCACCTCTGTAGGGGAGAAATTCTATCCAGTCTTTTCTTCCATGAATTCAACATTGGATTTGTTGATATCGGCAGTGCGCAGACACCCATTCAGAGACACGAGATCACAAGGTGTTATTCTGACGTTAGTGACTTCTTTACAGGCTGTGTACGACAAATAACAGCACTGCTCGGAGTGTGGCGGAAAAAAAACACCGCTATACTTGTGTGTTTGAGACAAACTGTTTACATTTAGAGCAGTTGTCAGAGTGATGAAAACTCCTGAGGACAGTAGAGTCAACGTGATCCGGCGGTGGGTCTAAGCTGCATCAAATCAGTGTGTCTGGTCCGAGGTAAGAGAATCTATAATTATTCCTTCAGACGAAAAAGAAAGGCCAATGGAACGAAAGCGGGGACATAATATTGGCTCCTATGGTAGTTCGGATAAATCGTAGTCAATGTGCTGTCCCCTGTGACTACGAGTTGAGCTGATTTCACTGAACTTCACATTTTATAAGCACTTTTTAAAACACAAGCACACTCAGTAGTCGCGGACCTACTACAAAAGTCTGCGTAAGTTTGTTTTCATTCAATGATTTTCGAACACTTTAACGTAAACACGGATTCACAAGCTTCTTTGTGCCCCATCAACACATCTGAGCGTTTTAAGAAATAGAAGAAGATACAGCAAAAAGTAAAGAATGAATACAGAAGAATGTGTTCACTGCCTTGTAATTGGACTCCCATGGAACAACAAACACACGCGAGCTTTGAGAGTATTTGACGCAAGAATCATCTCATGGAATCAGGACTTTCGACGAAACAAATGATCACATCACATATGAAGTTGGGAAAATACTGGACAAGGCGTTAACTTCCTCTACCTGTTTCACTATAATTTTAGTTTATAGTTTTGTAGAACATATACGCAACGCTACCAATTGATCTGTAAAAATTTGATCTGTGTAATTGCTTACTGTTGACATTTCTTATAACCTGGAGTTTTTGCATCTATATAATTATATACACACCAGGGTTTGTCCAGTGTTTTCCCAGCTCTATATGTGATTTATACAGTATTAATTTGGTTTGTTTTAAATGTACTGCGTGTATTGAGGAAAGTTGAAATGTCATCCAGGTGCAACATCTTCTGTTGGGGAATTGGTGAAATGAAGAGTCGTGGGTTACAGCTTCATGATATCAGTGCTTCTGCCATAAGGTAAGTCAATCGCCCATGGTTCTTCAGACTTAACTTTTAAAGCCAATGATTAAACATCTGCACAGCTTTTCTCCTCTCCGAGTTCTCCCAGCTTACGACAGTATTTATATTCATAAATTCATAGTACATATTCTTAAATTATGTTTCATCTGTGATCTAAACTAGATTTCGTGTCAATGTTTTCTAATTAATAAAGTATATTTTGTTTTGATTTGTGATCTCTTTCACTTGCAACAGACAAAACTGTTTGACCTATTTCCTGGAAAAGCAAGAAAATTATAATTGTGTTATGCGGCACCACTTATTCATATGTGTCTGTATGCTTATTGTTTCAGACGTGATCCGGGATCAGTCGTGCAATGCATTCTTCTTCTGAAGAAGAAGAGTCAACGAACAAAACGAACTTTTAGTGCTGAATAGCATGCCTCTCGGCGGGAAGCTGAAAACTCTGTTGTATCTACTGCAATAAGAATAATAATAATTTCATATGGTTCCATCGTTGAATACATGGCTTCTACGTCCCTTGAAGATGCTGTAGAAAATGCTGTAGAGACAGGTGAGTGGAAGACTGTCGCCGAGCTACTGGAACAGGGAGTAAGTGAAGCGCAGCACCAATGGGCTATTGAGGAAGCCAGTAAACATGCTAACGATTTTAGCCTTAGCTGTCGGATAGTCCCCCTGTGCAATGCACACAAACGTGAATCTTTGCTGACTGAAACGGTCAAACGGGGTCTGTGGAGAACTGTAGGTGAGTGTCTGAAACATGGAGTGAGTGATGCAGAGCGCAAGAAGGCCATCGAGGAGGCATGCAAAAGAGCTGAGGATCATCAACTTGCTCACCAAATAGTGACCTCTGTGTTCTTTGAGGACGCCGCAGAGAAAAATGAGATGTTGGATCAGGCAGGATAACACACACACACACACACACACACACACACACACACACACACGGAGAAGGAGACAAAGATATAACTACCGGAAGACTACTGCAGTCTGCATCAGCCCAAAACAGTTAGTCACTAACAAAAAAGTCAGACCTGACTTCCCGGAAAATGTCAGTTTCGTCAGAGGGCCCTGTCCATCATGGGAAGTGACTAACTGTACACTAAATGTTTCATGCAGTGTGTCCGAACCCCCGAAAGCCAACATGTGGCAGACGTTGTAGATAACACGCTGACGGAAACTTTCGCCAGTGAATGTCTGCCCGTGCAAAGCACAACAGGCTGTATCTCGAGAAAAAGCTAAGTGACATTGAACCTGACCTCTTGGGACTGAGACCTGAGGGCTACGCAGTTAAAGCGGCTTACTGGATGAACAAGTCACATTGTCAAAATGAGCAGAATCACTTGAGACAGGTTTCCTTCCTAAATACATTGTAATTGTTCTTGGTATATTATCTATGTGTTCTCGATAAGTTGTAAGAATATTCTGTTTTATATGATAATCATAACAATAAGTATTGTTTAGGCGCTTTATCAGCTGAGCTATTCAAGTTTCGAAGTTCACAATTGCATTTTTTAAGTTGTTTCTATATAGAGAAACAACTTTATGAGACGGGGCAGATTTTGCTACGCGCAGCAGCAAGTTTCAGTGATACAAAGGAAAACTGTGACGTTTCTCCACACAATACTTACTTTCACGCACACAGTGACGTAACGAAATCTGCGTCACCTTACGTGCACTCTATGCTGCTGCGTTCTTTTTGGCGGGAGTTGTGAGACGTGTGTGTGTCTGTGTGTGTGTGTGTGTGTGTGTGTGTGTGTGTGTGTGTGTGTGTGTGTGTGTGTGTGGACGGATGTAATGATGGCTATCTCCTAAACCACCTCGTTGGAGGCCTTTTTACTTTGAGATAAGATGGGAATTCACCTTCTCCAGACCTACCTTTCACGATTTTTAGCCTACTGCATTTTCAGAAGAGTTATCGCCGATTTTTAACAATCGGTCATGTTACGAATTTTTCCGCAAAAAATGTTCAAATGGCTTCATTTTCTGAAATTGGGAAGATCATCCAATTATACTGCCTGTTTTCGTAGCACAGGTCTGTAGCTCTGACAGGTTTCGTGTAAGAAAAATATTTCCGAGGTAGGGGTGGTTTGCATATAAGGCCAAATATCTATGAAATTTCATGACTTTGTCAACAAATGGTTTGACTATGTTCATGCCAAAAATTGTGTTGTTTAACTTGTAATTAGCAGAGTAATTAAAGAATAAGTTGTGAATTGCCTATAATATTATAAAAACCATGGGTAATCAGTTTCCCACGATGTAGGACTAGGAATAAGTTGAAATTTACCTCTCTAAAAACCATGGGTAATTTGTTTCCCACGATGCAGGACTAGGAATAAGCTGCAATCTGCCTATTTAAAAACCATGGGTAAGTTGTTTCACACGATGTAGGACGTAGCCGGAAGGATAACGCTGACAGCTTAGAGTTGCATCATGGCGTTGGGCTGGTTTATTAACCTCACAAATGTGCGTACTTGACATTTCGCACAACAGCTTCAATTTGTCACTGCCAAGAATGCACCATTCATGCATCTTTCCTGATGTCAAAAGAAATCCATAAATAATCCCTAAATCCAGTGCACTTTACATGACTGGCTGTTAGTGGAGTGCTACAAAGGCTGCATTGCAGGGAGCATGCTCACGGTGCCTTCGGGGATGGGGATACAGGAACAGAGGGTGGATGGGGTGGGTGTTTGGGGTTTAACGTCCTTTTCCACCACATACGGGTGATATAATAATAATAATAATAATAATAATTATTATTATTATACGGGTGATATCAAAGACGGGGCAACGATGAAAAAGCCAGCACAAATATTTGGGCCCCAACCGGGATCAGAACTCACGACCCGAGCATTAGAAGTCGAACGCTGTACCATTCGGCCACCCCGGCTCCCCTACAGGAAAAGAGCAGTGCAGAGAAACAGCAGTGCAGAGAAACAACAATAACAATAACCACACACACACACACACACACACACACACACACACACACGCACGCACGCACGCACGCACGCACGCACAGAGGCGACGTGTTTTTGTGCAGGCTTCTTGTGAATGTGCTGTAAACTGAACGGAAGCCGTCTGCCTTGTTTGTTTGATATCAGACTCCAACCCATAATATTATCCTCCAGACGTGTCCCACCTGCAGCGCCCTCCGACGCCAGCTGTGGCCCAGTGAGGCGGACCTACAAGAGAAACTTTGGGGACCGACAGCGTCGCTGCGGCGGACAGCGGAGTTCGTCACCAAGACTGGACTTTCCATTTAGCATGACCGGGAACGCAGAAGAAGGAGAAGAAGAAGAAGGTTGTTTGATATGTTTAACAAAAGCAACTCTGTTACTGCTGTCAGTATGCACTACCATTCCCTACTGGTCCGAAGGGCCAAGTGGACTGAAAAACCGGACGAACTATCATCATTATTATTATTGTTGTTATCACACACACACACACGCACACACACACACACACACACACACACACACACACACACACACACACACAGAGGCACACCACCACCACCACCACCACCAAAACAAACAAACAAACAAACAAACAAACAACAACACAATTCCTCAACTTACACCAATCAAATAATTTATTACACTCCCACACTAGTGCCGATGATCATTCACCATGCAGCAACAACAACCCCCCACGTACTTGTCTCCGAGAATCACATATACGACCTTCGCGGCCACGTGTTCTTTAAATGGGGCAACGATTTGTAAAACGTCCAGTTCAAACTGCCCCCGAACTCAGGCGACGAAAACGACAATGTCTTTCTGAAGGCAGCGGCTGTCCTGTTCTCCAAGAACTGTTCCAGACAATCCAGAACAATAGGGTCCCTAGTGTTGTCGAACTTGTTGGCGATGAGTTCCGGGCGGGAGACCAGCCAAGGAAGATCAAAAGCGCTGAAGACACAGATGGCGTGGATGCTCATCCCCCGACACTTGTAATCGTCCCAGTACCACACCGCGGCCCTGGACAGCACGGTATTGTCGTCGTGTGTTACGTCACCGTACACACCTCCAGGCACTCCCGGCAGGTGGTTCAGAGTTGCCCAGAACTGCTCGTCAGGTGCCCAGGTGTCGTTCAGCCACTCCAGGTACTCCAGGGCCAGAGGGTCCGTCATGACGAACTCCAGAAATTTCCGGCTGAAGGACCCGTAAGCACTTCCTTTGCGGTGCTCGATGGGATATCGAAACGGGACCTTTTCCTTCTTAGTCCTTTGCAGTTTGCCGTTGACGATTTCGTGCTGACGGGTGTACCACTGGATCAACTCTTTCGGGTGGGGGTAGGACTCGACGTCATTCGTGCCGTTCAGAAGAGTCAGGATTTGCACCAATTCCAGGTTGGTCTTCAGCGGGAACTCTTGTCCGGACAGGTTCAGATAATACTTCCAGGGGAGTTTGGATTTAAGGGCCAGTTTCATGCACTCCATGTCACTGTAGACGGATCCGATGCTCAGGTAGACCAGGCTGATGCGGTTCTCCGCCATGAACACGTTGTCGAAGCAGTTGGTCAGGTTCCGGATTGACTCGTACACGCTCGCAGGGGCTTTCTTGTCGACGTGCACACAGTAGAAGTTATGTGGTCGCCACATGACCCTCAGGAGACGCTCCACCATGTCAGGGGCATGGTGAACCTTCAGCCCGAAAGCCAGCGGGAAGTCCTTCTCCTGCTGCGTCACAGGCCAGCGGTAGTAGCCGTGCCGGTGTTTCAGGACGTCGCAGTCCTGCAGGAGGTCCTCCATGGGGTACTGTTTGCAGGCTTTGGACAACGTCCAGTTAGTCCTGTTCAGAAGCTGCTCAAAATAGGCAGGGTTACCCCTGACGAGACCCCGGCAATCCAGATTGTAGAGCTTTGACGTGAGGCAAGGCCGGTCTGCCGCGCTGCCGCCGCCGTGGGTGACGAGACGTTCAGTGAAGGTGAACTTGGGCACCAGGTAGACCTCGTGCGCGGTGACGAAGAACTGCGTCCATACGATCACCGGGACCAGGACCACACACAGCACGGAGAGCGCCAGACATGGCTGGCGCGCCCGCCTTACACACCACAATCTGAAACACACAAGGGCAACAAGCTGATCAACGTGTTCTGCATAGCTACGTGTTGCGCCCGCCGTAAACACCACAGTCTGAAACACACAAGGGCAACATGCTGATCAACGTGTTCTGCATAGCTATGTGTTGCACCCGCCGTACACACCACAGTCTGAAACACACAAGAGCAACAAGCTGATCAACGTCTTCTGCATAGCTACGTGTTGCGCCCGCCGTACACACCACAGTCTGAAACACACAAGGGCAACATGCTGATCAACGTGTTCTGCATAGCTATGTGTTGCGCCCGCCGTACACACCACAATGTGAAACACACAAAAGCTACATGCTGATCAACGTGTTCTGCATAGCTACCTGTTTATTATTTAAACCGGACAGACTTTTGATGTATATTTACACCTTGTTTTATTGTCTTCCTTTTGATTTTAGTGTGGCGAAGAAGGAACTTGATTAGCCGCGAAATAGTGTTTGTTGCTTGCGTGGCGTTAAGCCTTAACTAACTAACTAACTAACTAACTAACTAACTAACTAACTAACTAACTAACTAACTAACTAACTAACTAACTCTGCGTAGCTGGTTTCAGTGTACAAAGCCCTGTGTGTGTGTGTGCGTGTGTGTGTGTGTGTGTGTGTGTGTGTGTGTGTGTGTGTGTGTGTGTGTGTGTGTGTGTAGTGTGTGTGTGTGTGTGTGTGTGTGTGTGTGTGTGTGTGTAGTGTGTATGTGTGTGTGTGTGTGTAGTGTGTGTGTGTAGGGGGGGGGGGGGGGGTAGGCTAAAAGGTAACCCAACGGAAATTCAAGGGAAGCAAGAATGCAAACATTCAGATTTTGAGGGTTTTCATTGCTGTCGTCCCGCTTCTCTGATACGATTATAAGTAAGTGGCATGCGACGTTAACGTTTCTTATTGTTCTTCTCTTCTTTCCTCCTCCTCTCCCTCCCCCCAAAAAAAACAAACAAACACACACACACACACACACACACACACACACACACACACACACACACACACACACACACACACACACACACACACACACACACACACACACACACACTACACACACACACACACACACACACACACACACACACACACACACAGAGCAAAAAAAAAAAAAAAAAACCCAAAAAAGAAAAACAAAAAACCACCAAAACACCCCCCCCCACACACACACACAAAACAACAACAACAACAACAAAAAACAACAAAGAACAACAACAACAAAAACAAAAACAAAACAAAAAGAAAAACATAAAAACAAAGAGACAAAAAACAAAACGAAAAAATGTGAAGGGCTTCCCCATTTCCTTGATTTTTCATTCAAGGGCAAGTGACTCAGTCTTCTTAGGCTGACGTTTGAGTGACACGCCTGCTTCCCGGATTATACATTAGACAGAGGAGATGAGATGAGAGATCACTTCAACAAACGATGTCTATACTGTCATTTGTGGAGTCAGATCATATGGACCGCTGGGCTTAAGAGAGTTAAAGCCGGGGTGTTGTGTGTGTGTGTGTGTGTGTGTGTGTGTGTGTGTGTGTGTGTGTGTGTGTGTAGGGGCGGGGGGGGGGGGGGGGGGGGGGAGGGGGTGTTAGGGATGGAGGGGGGGGGGGCACGAGGAGGAAATGTTCTGCAGGCTTCTTTTACAGCACATGCAAGGTGAAGAGCCAGTCCTATGTTCCCACAGGTCTATGTTCCCACAGGTCTATGTAAGCCCAGGTCTGTGTTCCCACAGGTCTATGTCACCCCAGGTCTATGCTCCCACAGGTCTATGTAACCCCAGGTCTATGTTCCCACAGGTCTATGCAACCCGAGGTATATGTCCCCACAGGTCTATGTCACCCCAGGTCTATGTTCACACATGTCTATGTTCCCACAGGTCGATGTAACCCCAGGTCTATGCTCCCACAGGTCTATGTAACCCCAGGTATATGTTCCCACAGGTCTATGTAACCCCAGGTCTATGCTCCCACAGTACAGGTCTATGTTCACAAAAGTATGTTCCCACAGGTCTATGTAGCCCCAGGTCTATGTTCCCACAGGTCTATGTTCGTACAGGTCTATGTTCCCACAGGTCTATGTAACTCCAGGTCTATGTTCCCACAGGTCTATGTACCCCCAGGTCTATGTAACCTCAGGTCTTTGTTCGCACAGGTCTATGTTCCAACAGGTCTATGTACCCCCAGGTCTATGTTCCCACAGGTCTATGTACCCCCCAGGTCTCTGTTCCCACAGGTCTATGTACCCCCAGGTCTATGTTCCCACAGGTCTATGTTCCCATAGGTCGATGTCCTGACAGGTCTATGTTTCCGGCACTTTGTTCCTTCCATGTATATGTGGGGAGCCGGGGTGGCCGAATGATAGAGCGTTGGACTTGTCTTCTAATGCTCGGGTCGTGAGTTCGTATCCCGGTTGGGGGCAAATATTTGTGCTGGCTTTTTCATCGTTGCCCCGTCTTTGATATCACCCCGTATGTGGTGGAAAAGGCCGTTAAACCCTCAAACACCCACCCACCCACCCTCCTTCCATGTGTGTCATTACACGCGTAGGGTTCGCTTAGGGTTAGGGTCTAGGGTTGTTGTAGGAACATAGACCTTCAGGAACACACATGTATGCTGTTTCGCCAAAGTAAACACAAAACGCACGTTACCCTCCAGCATCATGCGGGAAAAGGGTATAAACGCTTACCAAATACATGACATTTACGGCGTAGGTCCTTTATTACAAATAACGGCAGCATTGTTCTCATGTAACCTCCCCGCCGTTTTCAGGAGGAAAGGGCTTAAACACCATGGACATACAGTCTTCACAAAAAGTTAGGAGGACCAGTCACCATAATGGGTGACAGTTTCAATAAATCAGAAAAAATAAACGAATAAGATTTTTTCCCGTAAAATTCGGTAGCAAGGTTAAAGGGTAATTAGTGAACATGGCGACCACTGTGTGGATGGCACGTGCGCGCCACACAGCATGCTTGGCGCGTTTGAAAATCTGCAATTTCGGCAAAACTAGATCAAGTTTCAGTGTTCAGTGAGCGATACATGGGGCTTTCTGCACTGCAAAAATGAGATGCAGGTCAAAGAATACATCCCTGGTTATCAACTGTGCTCATTTGTTTGCCTACATAAGCCGCCGTTTCAGCGATGTTCAGCACTATACCAGCATGCCACCACGACAAAAGTTGAATGATATTTGAAAGTGGTCCATAACTTTTTGTGAAGGCTGTATAAACGCCTGGGTCTGTTTACTATAAATAGCAATAGCTTTCACTTTATGGGGGGGGGGGGGGGGGGAACCGCTGTCATGTTCGTCATGGAAGCGGTCTGACTCGTGGAAAGTGCTTGTCTTCAGCCGGGCTGGTGTGTGTCAGGAAGCTCGGGGGTTAAGTATGAATTATGTCCGTCGGAATTTTTCTGTCTTGGACAGATAAGGCATGGAAGGGCATACATGCATTTCATATCAAGTGTGCATGTCAGGCTAAACTTCCATTCTAGATAGGGGAGCCGGGGTGGCCGAATGGTAGAGCGTTGGACTTTCAATGCTCGGGTCGTGAGTTCGAATCCCGGCTGGGGCCAAATATTTTGTGCTGGCCTTTTTCTCGTTGCCCCGTCTTTGATATCACTCATACGTGGTGGAAAAGGACGTTAAACACCCAAACACCCACCCATTCTACATAAGAGGGACGCGGACAAAATGTACCCATTGTGCATGAAGGAATAATCTTTTTTTTTAAATTAAAAAAAAAGAAACAAAACAAAAAAAAACTTCATTGTCCCTTTCGGAAAATCCGGGCTGCTTCCCCCGGGGGAAAGCGTGTTGCCACGGTGCAGCGTCACCCAATACCTATCCTATTTTTTTTTAGTTTTGCTGGGGGAGGAGGAAAGCCGGATAACCCGGAGAGAAATCCTCGATGAGCAGCCCAGTAGCCAGGAGAAACCGGTATCACATATCACAAGCTCGACCTGGGCTCGAACCCACGCTTTTTTTTGTCGTGACAGCGGTGACGGTCGTTCAGTAGCGCAGTGACTAAGTCAGAAACGCTACTTATTACCCCGTAATAATAATAATAATAATACACACACACACACACACACACACACACACACACACACACACACACACACACACACACACACACACACACGCACGCACGCACGCACGCACGCACGCACGCACGGGACACCTCTCGCCAAAAGAGCGCAGCAGCATAGTGTGCAGGGCCCGCATGTAAAAGTCAGGGTTAGGGAGTTTAACACCGGATTAGAGTCTGACTTCGAACTAAACTAGCTCTAGGGTAAAATTTTCTGTTTTTTTTTTTCTTTCTTCCTTTAAAATCAGGAAGCGGGTGTCTATGCCTTTCTAGAAGGCTTTTTGTCTTTCTTTCTTCACTTCCTTTTTTTAAATTTCAGTTTGTGTTGGGGTTTCTTTTGTCCTAGTCTGGATTAGGCCCATGGCCATGGCTTAAATTAACCTCGAGTTTTACATACGGTAGCAGGTAAGGTATCTATGAAGCAGATTTCGTTACGTCACTGTGCGCGTGAAAGTATGTAATTTCTGGAGAAACGCCACAGTCTTGTTTTTAAACAACTTGCTCCATCCCATGAAGTTGTGTCTCTATATAGATGCGGGTATGTGGGTGGGTGTTTGGGGTTTAACGTCCTTTTCCACCACATAGGATGATATCAAAGACGGGGCAACGATGAAAAAGCCAGCACAAACATTTGGCCCCAGCCGGGATCGAACTCACGACCCGAGCATTAGAAGTCCAACGCTCTACCATTCGACCCCCTCTATAGAGATGCAAACGTTTGAGAGAGAGAGAGAAAGAAAGAGAGAGAGAGAGAGAGAGAGAGAGAGAGAGAGAGAGAGAGAGAGAGAGAGAGTTTACCTCATTTAAATGTGTCAAAGTCAATCCGTCAGACAGAACTTCCCATAGTAACAGTTGGTAAAACACTTGTCACCAATATCAGCACACACACACACGCACACACACAGCACCAAAACCGAACATTCACTCTTCAACCCGAGAGACCGAACAGTGCAGTAACCTCAGTCCATCTCTCTTCCTGTCTCCTTTTCCTTCCAGTTTCTTTGTCTCCACTGTCTGTCCTGAAGCGGTAGCCCGTCCAAAAGAGACATGTACGTGACGGGGTCACACCTTGTCACAATCTCTGGCGTGACTAATTGTCCGTCACGAAGAACACCCGTCGCCCATTTGTCATGGCGCTGGCGTAGCTGTATCTCTCCAGAGCGCACATTATTTTAGCCAATCAGAAAATAGGTAAAGTTTCGCCGCGGCAAAAAGCCCTCATAAACCTTTGGTTGGTGGTTATTTTGGGGTTTAACGTCATTTTCCCACCCAAAAAGGTTGATATGAAACATAGGGCAACAAGGAAAAACAAAATAACAGTAGAACAACAGCAAGAACAACAACAACAAGAACAACAACACGAACAACAACAACAACAACGCACCTGCCCAGTTTTAATACGCGGGATGCACTCCCCATCTCCAAATATTCCGGGGCACTTTCCGTTTTAATGCAGGATGTACCCCCCCCCCCCTCTGGTCTAAGCCAGATATAATCACCCTCATACTGTACCTTAGCTGTAGTCTCAGACTCATTACGTCTTATCGTTATCAAATAGCCACAGACTTGCCCTAGTCCCCGCTTATGCATCTCTTTGGGTCTCAGTTTAGTCTCTATAATTACGTGTCCTAGTCTAGCTCCATGCGTCAGACCCTTGGAGGTTATCGAGGACGCTGAGGCAGTATACGTCCCGTTCTTCAGCTTCAAGCCTACTGTGCGTAACGTGCTGTACTGTACTGTGCTATATCAGCTTCAAGCCTACTGTGCGTAACGTGCTGTACTGTACTGTGCTATATCAGCTTCAAGCCTACTGTGCGTAACGTGCTGTACTGTACTAGTGCTATATCAGCTTCAAGCCTACTGTGCGTAACGTGCTGTACTGTACTGTGCTATATCAGCTTCAAGCCTACTGTGCGTAACGTGCTGTACTGTACTGTGCTATATCAGCTTCAAGCCTACTGTGCGTAACGTGCTGTACTGTACTGTGCTATATCAGCTTCAAGCCTACTGTGCGTAACGTGCTGTACTGTACTAGTGCTATATCAGCTTCAAGCCTACTGTGCGTAACGTGCTGTACTGTACTGTGCTATATCAGCTTCAAGCCTACTGTGCGTAACGTGCTGTACTGTACTGTGCTATATCAGCTTCAAGCCTACTGTGCGTAACGTGCTGTACTGTACTGTGCTATATCAGCTTCAAGCCTACTGTGCGTAACGTGCTGTACTGTACTGTGCTATATCAGCTTCAAGCCTACTGTGCGTAACGTGCTGTACTGTACTGTGCTATATCAGCTTCAAGCCTACTGTGCGTAACGTGCTGTACTGTACTGTGCTATATCAGCTTCAAGCCTACTGTGCGTAACGTGCTGTACTGTACTGTGCTATATCAGCTTCAAGCCTACTGTGCGTAACGTGCTGTACTGTACTGTGCTATATCAGCTTCAAGCCTACTGTGCGTAACGTGCTGTACTGTACTGTGCTATATCAGCTTCAAGCCTACTGTGCGTAACGTGCTGTACTGTACTGTGCTATATCAGCTTCAAGCCTACTGTGCGTAACGTGCTGTACTGTACTGTGCTATATCAGCTTCAAGCCTACTGTGCGTAACGTGCTGTACTGTACTGTGCTATATCAGCTTCAAGCCTACTGTGCGTAACGTGCTGTACTGTGCTATATGAGGTAAATATATTGTTTCTATTTCTTCCGCCAGCTTTCATGAATCGGGGCAACTCGCTTCACATCGGCCTGCACTATCTCAGAAAGCGCAAGGTGACCTAGCAATGAGAGTTGGGCTTCTATCACATGTACCGGGAACTTGCATGCACTCGATCCCCCCCCCCTCCCCCACAGAGAGAGAGAGAGAGAGAGAGAGAGAGAGAGAGAGAGAGAGAGGTGTTTGGGAGTTAACGCCCTTTTCCACCACATACGGGTGATATCAAAGACGAAGCAACGAGAAAAAGGCCAGCACAAATATTTGGCCCCAGCCGGGATTCGAACTCACGACCCGAGCATTGAGAGCCCAACGCTCTACCATTCGGCTATCCCGGCTCCCCGAGAGAGAGAGAGAGAGAGAGAGAGAGAGAGAGAGAGAGAGAGAGAGAGAGAGAGAGAATGACAATTGCAATGACAATTTATTTTCCAAGGACAGAAGATTGTTTGTTTATTGTTTATTGTGTTGGGCCGCCAGCCCGTTCACACGGGGAACACATGAAGATACATGCGGGCAATGCAGTACATGAGGGGGAATACAATATGTTCAACTGTCAGTTTCAGGTACATAGTCTATGAAAGACTGTCTTAACTGGAGAGCATGATATATGTACATTGCCGTTTTCTTAGCAAATGCTTCGTTTTGAAGAAGAGACTCCAGCAGATTACCTGACTTGTACTTCAGAGCAGCAGCAATATATTTGTCTCTAAAGCTGGAGTAGGCTGGACATGTGCACAAGAAATGATGTTCAGTTTCTTCAAATTCATGGCAAAATGGGCAGTAAGGTGAAGTCAGTTTCCCAAACCATCTGTGGCACCGCAATGGGCTGTCCCATGCGGAACCTTATCAAAACGTCTCAAGGACAGAAGATAAGGTTCGCAGACCTGTCTTATGCATCTTGTCCTTGCTACTCACACAAAAAACGTCCCTATAAACACACGTTTTCCTAATCTGGCCCCAAAACAACAATAATAATATAGCGCTGTAACTTAGTAATAAATGATAGTTCTAAGAGCTTAAAGATAAAATAAAATAACAAGTAATAATAATGATAATGATGATAATAATAATAATAATAATACATAGTGTTTATAGAGCTCTCCAACTTCCAAGGACTTGCTGCGCTTAAAGAACACACACACACACACACACACACACACACACACACACGTTATTTAAATCCCCTCTTACATACAATTTGGCAGTGCAACGAACTCATGATGCAGACAGACAGACTTAACAGACTCAAGTGCAAAGGAAGGGTGGGTGGGGTGGGTGTTTGGGAGTTTAACGTCCTTTTCCACCACGTATGGGTGATATATAAGACTGGGCAACGAGAATAAGGCCAGCACAAATATTTGGCCCCAGCCGGTGAAAAGGAAGAAGTATATATACAAAAATATACAGAGCCATACGGTCAGGGCTTAAGCGAAACGACACGTATATACAGAAACAATGATGCAAACAGTGAAATGGTGTTCAGGGATGGATTTTAAGATTTTTCTTGAAAGTTTTAAGGAAGTGTGACTGGCGGAGAGAATCAGGGAAGGAATTCCAGGCTGAAGGACCAGCGTAGGAGAATATGCTCGAGTGCGGTCGCATGTCTAGAGCGGTGAAAGAAACCATTACCATACTTCTCAGTGTAGTTTCAAGCATATTGTTCTGTATTTCTTTTCTTCCGCGGCACCTGGCCTCTCTCACGTCCACTGTCATTTTACTTCACGGTAAATGACAAGTGATGTTCAGGTTGACGCATGCGTACAAGGTAAGTCACAGTAGGAGGTCAAGCGTCCATGAGATGGTGATGTCATTATTCATCCCAAAATATGTGGACGACAGCACCAAGCCAGTGATAAATCTTGAAGACCGCATAGCCACGTGACTGGGGTTAGACATAAACAAGCATCCTGTGTCACTGTCAGACGATCTGCGTCAGTGAGGCCGACGTCACACACACACACACACACACACACACACACACACACACGCAGCCGGAGAGAGAAAGAGAGAAATGTAATAATAATAATAATAATGAATAGTACTTGTTTAGCGCTTAATCTCGCATGAAAGCAACTCATAGCGCTACACACACACACACACACACACACACACACACACACACACGCACGCACGCACACACACACACACACACACACACACACACACACACACACACACGCACTGACACACACGCACTGACACACTGACATGCACTACCCAGCCTGATGCAGATTGCAGTCAAAGGCACTGAAACAATGGCAGACTAGTCATAAGTGTGAAAGGCCTGACGAAAGAGATGGGTTTGCAGGTTCGATTTGAACTGGGACAGTGTGGGAAGGTCACGAAGTTCGACTGGCAGCGAGTTCCAAACATTTGGGGCGAGGAAACTGAAGGAGCGTTCGCCTGCGGTTTTCATGTTGCGCTTGGCTTTTCATCGGCGGAACAAAGTGTGCGAGATGGGTGGTAAGCGCACAGCAAGGCAGACAGATACGGAGGGAGAGAGCCCTCAAAGAACCGGTATGCAAAGGTTGCACTCTTAAAGTGGCAGCGGAATTTCACGGGAAGCCAGTGGAGTTGTTTTAACAGAGGCGTGACGTGGTCTCTCTTGCGTTTCCTAAGGACGAGACGCGCCGCGTTGTTCTGTATCATTTGCAAGCGTGAGATTTCGTCTGCCGGTAGACCTGCGAACACAGAGTTGCAGTAATCCAGCCTAGAGGTGACCATTGCATTCACAAGCTTAGAAGCTGAATTTTCTGAGAGGTACGGTCTAAGTGCCGAGATCCTGCGAAGCTCGAGAAAAGCCGCGCGGCAGACGCTGCTGATCTGATCATGCATGGAAAGCGTGCGATCTATCCTTACACCTAGATACCTCACACAGTTTTGGAAAGTAACGCACGAGCCGCCGATGTTTACGAACTCGCTGTCAATCAGACTGAGACGAGACTGAGAGCCTACAGGCATGACTTCGGATTTCTCAGTGTTAAGTTTCAGTTTGTTGCTAGTCATCCACCGTAAAACATCCTCTATGCAAGACTGAATGCTCAGCTGAGCGGAGCTGAAATTGCCAGGTGTACAACTTTTTGACAGTTCCGTATCATCCGCATATTTATGGAAATCACACGCATGGGCGATGATCACGTCAGACAGAGGCTGTGAATACAAAGTAAACAAAACAGGTCCTAACACGGAGCCCTGAGGGACCCCGTATAACAGCGGACTAGGGGCGGACAACCTACCATCAACGGTAACAGCCTGGGAACGTTCACTGACGTAGGAACAAAACCATGCAAGAGCGGTACCGCGAATACCAAAAGTAACTTCCAGCCTCTTCAGCATCACAGAGTGATCAAGCGTGTCGAATGCTGCGCTGAGATCCAGGAGAGCAACACGGGAGACTAATCTCTCGTCTGCCTTCACTAGCAGACCATCCAGGACGCTCAGCACAGCAGTCTCCGTGCTATGATCCCTCCGGTATGCTGACTGGTGGACTTCAAGTAAATCATTTTCAAACAGATGGCGCTGCAACTGCTTCAGGACAACCTTCTCTAGAATCTTAGAAATAAATGGAAGATTAGAGACAGGTCTAAAGTGTTTCAGGTCGTTCGGATCGAGTCCCGGCTTCTTCAGAAGCGGCGTCACAACAGCGTGCTTAAACTGACTGGGAACAGTACCTGTGGCAAGAGAAACGTTTACAATGTAAGTGATCAATGAAATGAGTTCATCAATACACTGTTTGACAAGAGGAGTAGGAATCGGATCAAGTGCACAGCTCTTTGTCGGAGACATCACAATCAGTTCACGGACCTCCTGCTCAGTCACTGGCTCAAAACATGACAGTGAAGGGCCGTTATATACACTAAATGTAGGGGGATCACACGAACACGAGTCAAGTTCAGAGCGGATACGCTTGATCTTGTCCGAAAAGAAGGTACAGAACCGTTGAGGCAGATCCTCGCGAGGCACGTTGGTCGGAAGGGGAGTGGTGCGGGGCTTACCCTGGAGCTCACCGATCACAGAGAACAACTGTTTAGATGATGCACCAGAGTCAATTTTGTCCGTGTAGAACTGTCTCCTGGCTGACTGAATGGCCGACTTAACTGTGGCTCTCTCCTTGATATACATCTGTCTATGCCTTTATGATAACCTCCAACCAGAAGAACAAAAAGTCATATGGTCCGGTGTTGAGCGTCATAAATGAGTTAGCTGGTTGCCGCTGGGTTTTTTTTTCTTCTTCTTTGTCAAATCGACAGTGACCTGTGAACCGTGAACAAAGGAGAGACTTTACTGTGGCGTGTGGCTGTGTAAGCTGACGATTGTAACAGTGTATAGAACTGTGACAGACCAGCACCGTAAACCATCTGACAAGGAACTGACGGTGGACCATGGAGTCTGTATTGTTAGAAGATGCTGTTTGTCAGAGTCGGCGGGAGGATGTCGGTGACTGTCTGTCACATGAGCTTTGTGACACACGACGTAGATGGGCTGTTGTAAAAGCCAGTAACCTTGCTGACTGTTATAGTCTTTCACGGTTTATACTTCCCCACTGTACTGCCGATGAACGTGAATTGGTGTTGACTGGATCCGTCAGACAGGCTGTGGCTGCTTATAGGGAATTGGATTCGTGGGAAACTGTCGGTGAGTGTCTCAAGCAAGGTGTGAGTGATACACAACATAGATGGGCTGTTAAAGAAGCCAGTGACCATGCTGATGATGTCAGTCTTACATGGTTCATACTTCCCCAGTGTACTGCCGATGAACATGAAACTGTATCCACTAAAGCCGTCAGACGGGGCCTCTGGATGACTGTCGTTGAGTGTCTAAGGCGAGGTGTGAGTGATACACATCATAGATGGGCTGTTGAAAAAGCCAGTAAACGCGTTAATGATTACACACTTACAACGTGTGTACTTCCCCAATGCACTGCCGATGAACGTGAACTGGTGATGACTGTAGCCGTCAGACGGGGCATGTGGAGGACTGTCGGTAAGTGTCTCAAGCGAGGTGTGAGTGATACACAACATAGATGGGCTGTTGAAGAAGCCAGTGACCATGCTGATGATGACAGACTTGCATGGCTTATACTTCCGCAATGTACTGCATATGAATGTGAAAGTATGTCCACTGTTGCCGTCAGACGGGGCCTGCGGAGGACTGTCGGTGAGTGTCTCAAGCGAGGTGTGAGTGACACACAACACAGATGGGCTGTTAAAGAAGCAGTGACCATGCTGATGATGTCAGTCTTACATGGTTCATACTTCCCCAATGTACTGCCGATGAACGTGAATTGGTGATGACTGTAGCCGTCAGACGGGGCCTGT
Source organism: Batillaria attramentaria (assembly GCA_018292915.2). Lineage (NCBI taxonomy): Eukaryota > Metazoa > Mollusca > Gastropoda > Batillariidae > Batillaria > Batillaria attramentaria. The sequence continues at coordinate 1,273,353 of JACVVK020000017.1, read as the reverse complement.
GGAGGACTGTCGGCGAGTGTCTCAAGCGAGGAGTGAGCGACACACAACACAGATGGGCTGTTAAAGAAGCCAGTGACCATGCTGATGATGCCAGTCTTACATGGTTCATACTTCCCCAGTGTACTGCCGATGAACATGAAACTGTCTCCACTAAAGCCGTCAGTCGGGGCCTGTGGCGAAGTGTGAGTGATACACAACATAGATGGGCTGTTGAAGAAGCCAGTGACCATGCTGATAATGAAAGTCTTACACAATTCATACTTTCCCAATGTACTGCCGATGGACGTGAAACTGTGTTGACTGTGACCGTCAGACGGGGCCTGTGGAGGACCGTCACTGAGTGTCTCAAGCGAGGTGTGAGTGATACACAGCATAGATGGGCTGTTAAAGAAGCCAGTAGACGCGTTGATGATGAAACACTTACAGCGTTTGTACTTCAGCTGTGTACCGCTGACGAACGTGAATCTGTGTTGACTGAAGCCACCAAACGCGGCCTGTGGCAGACTGTAGAAACTTGTTTGAAGCTGGGAGTCAGTGTCGGCATGGTCCAGTGGGCCGCCCGAGAAGCCAGTTTGCGTGCTGATGATTCTGACACGACGATTCGGATTCTTAGTTATTGTTCTGACGACCAGCATCAGTCAGTTCTCATCGAATGTGTGAAACGGGGTTTGTGGCGTGTAACTGGTAGCCTGTTTCAACGTAGAGTCAGTGATCAACAGTATGCATGGGCAGTTGATGAGGCTAGCAGATGTTCTGAAAATGCAGTTGGTCTTTTATTGTCACACATACCAAAAGACCAGATACATGTATATGCAAAGTACATGCTATGTTCAAATCAAGCGCAAGATGCCATATTCAAACATATAAGAGAATCTGAAAGATGGAGGAATGAGCCCCTTGAAGAATTACTGCGTCTTTGGTCTTGTCTGTATGGTGAATCAGTGAAGGAACTAACGCTTCAGGTCAACAAACCCACAAAGGCTGACTTGCAGAACCTAGTCAAATTCAACGAAGCAGTTGTGTTCAACATTTTGAAACCCATTCAAACTGCAGTGAAGGGTATGAATGGCACTGAGCTAAAGTCAATCTCCGAACAGTGGATGAGCAAACAAAAAAGCGCCTTTGAACGGTTCAACTGTTGCATGTCACTGCAATATGCTGTTTTTGAACGCATGTTATTTCATGTGGCACACCTTGATGGCACTCTTGGTAGTCCGCACGTGCACTCCGTAGTCATCGCTTTACTGGCCACCCAACCTGTTAACGGTCACATCCAAAACTTTGCCCTCACTAAACTTAACACTGTATGGGAAGAAGTCAGGAGACTTGTTTTCCGCGCTGCCGTAGAAAACAGAGAATGGACCTTTGTGAAGCGGCTGGCAGACCACACAGTGTACGATGACCAGCGTTCATGGGCAATGTTCGAAGCCTTTTATTCCGGAGAATGGAGTGCCGTGGCGGTTTTGGCCAATCATGGATTGACAGATGATCAGACGAGGCGGGTACAACGCCAGGTGGCCAGACACGCGGACTGGGACACAGTCACTGAGATGGTTGGAATGGGAGGGGATTTGCGACGTGTTAGAGAAGACCTGGAAACAGCCAATGTGAGCAGGAAGACACCTTCAGATGAAGGGTGGGTGGGTGTTTGGGGGTTTAACGTCCTTTTCCACCACATAGGGTGATATCAAAGACGGGGCAACGATGAAAAAGCCAGCACAAATATTTGGCCCCAGCCGGGATCGAACTCACGACCCGAGCATTAGAAGTCCAACACTCTACCATTCGACCACCCCGACTCCCCCCTTCAGATGAAGAAGTCAGACGGTACAAGCAGAGGCTACATGATCTAATGCAGCTCGAACGTCACCTGAAAAAAAACTGCTAAGGACGTTACGATGGCTGTTAAGTTAATGAAATGGAATGCACTGCTTTATCGTATAAGGAAAGCAAGGGATTCGGACATTATCGGACTTACTCTGAACAAAGCGATGGAAAACAGGTCTCAGTATACAGTGATAAAACTCCTGAGGATGATAAACTCAGAAGAACGGGATTCACTCTTTCAGGAAGCTGTTAAGCGTGAGCTGTGGGGCGTGGCAAGGGAACTGTTGGAACGTTATGTGGACGTGGGACGACGTGTGAACGTGGACTTGTGTCGAACCGCTCTTCCACATCTGATCGAGATGAAGCAGTGGATCTTGGTTGCCAGGGTGATTGAGAACTGTGTAGATGACACAGAGCGACGTCAGATTATAGAGGAAGCAATGTCCGAGGGAGAAGGTAGTGTAGTGTACCACGGTATCAGCTGTATGGACGAACGCCTGTCAGTAGAGGAGCGGCAAGACTTGTTCCAAAAGGCACTCAGTCAGGGCATGTGGCAGGCACTCAAGCGGCTGGTGGAGGAGAAGGACGACACAGGAATCAGTCATCGTGACGTCACCCTGCCTGCTGCCGTGGCCAATCACCAGTGGGACATGGTGACGTACTGCCAACGTTACGGTGCGGACATCAACAAGCGGGACGCTGAGGGCAACACATTGCTTCACAAGGCGGGAAGGCAGAATGACTGGGACACAGTGGAGGGACTGATTTTACAGGATGCCGACCAGATCTTGCTGGACTCTGACAATTACACCGTGTTGAACAGGGCTGTTATGGCCAGAAAATGGAATGTCACAAAGTTTCTCGTGGAGTTCCACGGCGACATCAATCAGCCAGATCCCTCCGGAGTCACACCGCTTGAGAGACTTATCCAGAACAACCAAGCGGATATCATAAGCTGCTCGCTGCTGTGGGGGCGTGACGGCGGACTGAGAGGGAAACACGAAGGAAAGACCGCGCTTCATTCGGTGTGTGAGGCTGCATTGTGGGACAGTATCCGTTTTGTTGTTGGCAGGGGAGTCAACCCTCTGGCGGTTTGTAATTATGGCAAGACGGCATTGTACTATGCTGTCAGAGGCGCGAGCATTGACCCAAAAGTGCTTGCTGAGTGCATCAATCTCGGCGTGAGCACTTTTCAACCACAAATCACAGAGTTTTTCCTGAACAGAAAATGGCGCCTAGGGATGTATTCGCCATTTGCACTGGCTTTGGACAGGGAAGATGAGGTGACCATGAAGATACTGTATGAATCAGGAGCGTGTACAGGGAAAGAGCTACACCACTTGCACCAGCATTATTTTCCTTTCGGATCTGAAACCGGAAAACGCCTGCAGCTGTATCTAAGGAGCGTCGCCACCACACCCCGACGTCTTGAGTCGATCTGCCGTTTGGTGATCTCACACCATCTCGGGGTGTCCAAACCCAGAATACGTCGGAGGAAAACGAAAAAGCTCCCCCCTGCCGACCCGATTTAAGAAACTACAGTGGACGCCGGATATAAGCAACTCGGATATAAGAAAACTCGGTTATTGCCAACGAATTTTTTTCCCCCGGCCAAACTCTTCTTTATTATGTATTCCAAAAAACTCGGATACAAGAAACTCGCTTATAAGAAAACTCGGTTTTAGGAAAGCAAATTTCTTGTCCCGCTTGATACAAAAACTCGGATATAAGAAACCGAAAGTACATTTCCAAGAAAATTTCACTCATTGTAAGAAACCGAAAGTACATTTCCAAGAAAATTTCACTCATTCTAAGAAAACAGGTCAGGTCTGACGTCACTTAGGACAGGCACATGATGGCGCATGATTTTCTTTTCTTGAATTGGTTCTTTACCATTGTGTTCCGTGCAAAATTGAATGTTGGCAAGAAGAAAAAATACGAGATGCATTTTTGTTGTTCTATTGTTATATGTTGTTTTTATTATTATTTTGTTTTTTTGCCTGATTGGGAGCTCTCTCTCTCTCTCTCTCTCTCTCGACATTTACTCCATCAAGGTCTCACTTCAACAAAGCCTGCACGAGGTCTCTGAGTGGTGTAGTGCAAACTACATGATACCCAACCCGTCTAAGACAGAATCCATGATTATAACCACAAGACAAAGACACCAGCTACACCCACTTTCTTTAGACCTATCCCTTAACTCTCAAGACATTAAACAGGTTCATGAGCATCGTCTGCTGGGCGTCATTGTCGATGATCAGCTCAGCTGGCATGCCCATATTAACAGTGTATGTAAAACCGTTTCCAAAAATCTCTTTTTGCTGTCTCGACTCAAACATTTTGCCGATGTCCCCACCCGGAAACTGTTTTATAACGCACACGTACAGCCCCACCTAGATTACGCCTCAACAGTGTGGGACGGATGTAGTGGAGCCGGCTTAAAGAGGCTTAACTCCCTGCATCGCCGGGCCGCCAATCTCATCCTCGACAAGTGCTCTATCAACACTGACGAAAAGCTTCAGACCCTTAAAATGCTCCCCCTCCCTAAGTGCTTAGTGTTCAATAAATGTGTGCTCATGCGGAAAATTACAAAGTCGCTAACCCCATCTTATCTTACAAACCTATTCTACCCATCCCAAACGCCCTATCGGACTGCGAGGAACGATCTGCTCGTACCCAGGCCTCGTCTAGACCTATTCAAGACAAGTCTCTCCTACTCTGGCGCATTTCTTTGGAATTCACTTCCATCCGTAGTTAAAGCAGCTCCGTCCATGCCCACCTTCAAGGCCCGACTGCACAAATATTTGCAAACTCCCTGATCAATTTTTTTTTTTTTGGTCTTGAATCTATGAACATGCCTTTTGCGTTTTCTTATTGCGTGATAATCATTACGTTGGATTAACAGACCACTCCAGCCGGTATTCGTGTACATTCTTCCTTACTCACCTATGTAACCACATCGTTTTCCTTATTGCAGTGTGCTTTTTTTTTCTTTTTTTCTTTTCTTTTTCTACTCTGTGTGTGTGTGTGTGTGTGTGTGTGAAGATTAGTTTAGCAAGGACAAGATTTAATAGAGGTCATGTTACCTAATCTTTTATCCTTGGAAAATAAAGTTCATTTCATTTCATTTCTCTCTCTCTCTCTCTCTCTCTCTCTCTCTCTCTCTCTGTATGTCTGTCTCTGTCTACAGGGCTCGCGTTCAGGAGAATAAAACTATCAGTATTAGACTAACTGTTGATCAATTCCTTTCTTTGACAATATACGTGGTCCATCTTTCCTCCATCCCCCTTCCCCCTCCCAACAGAAAAAAAAACTAATTTGCAGCTTTTTTCAGCCAAATTAGACACGGAAAGCATCGCATATCATACTCTAATGGGACGAGTGTTTTATAGATCAAAAGTTGATACATAATGCACTTTTAATATATCCTATAAATACAAGGGAATTCTCTCTCTCTCTCTCTCTCCTTAGTTCTTTTTTGTTTGTTTGTTTGTTTGGTTGGTTGGTTGGTTGGTTGGTTGGTTGGTTGGTTGGTTTTTTTTTCTTTTTGTTTTGTTTTTTTCTTACCACATGACCGCCAGCGCTACAGTTGGGAAGCAAAAACAGTATTTTCATGTTCAAACAAAAACATCTGACATTGAAGGACACAAGCGCACTGGTGTATATTCACTCTACACATATATATTCTGTGCAGGTCTTTAAGAGAAACCAGATATTTCTTAATTTAATGCAAAACATACACGAACTGAGAAAAAAGAAATGTTTTAAACCTTTTATTCACTGAACTCGGTTATAAGAAATATTTTTCAAAATACAGTGGACTCCACTTCTAAGGACATCCGATATAAGAACCATCGCTTATAGGGACACCCCAAAGCAGGTCCCTGCCAAAGTTGTTCTTTGTGATCACTTATTAAAACTCGCATAGAAGAACCCTCTGATATAGGGTTCATCGCTTATATGGACAGCACTTGCTAGGTCCCCACATCAAACTTTCCTCGGATATAAGAACCGCAAGTAGGAATGATCATTTTTAGGAAGTCTGCGATTATTCTATTTTTGGAACCCTCGCTTGTAAAGACACCATCTGCTTGTTCCCAACACGACCTCCCCTCGAATATAAGAACCGAAAGTAGAAGTCATGCTAGGTTCATTTTCGTTTCGTTTCATTTCCCGGAATTTCCAAGAAACATTTCTTCTACAAGATGGCGGAGCGTAAGAGAAAAGCCACTCTCTGGGGCACAGTCTTTCAGTGGAAAGTACATCTGTGCACGGTGGGGAAATGGCGCTCACTGCGCTCCCGTGATGGGCCTAAATTGTCTCGGTGCTCTCAAACACAAGGTCGCGCACTATGTCATCCTTGACCAGCTTTGAACCCAGAGGGATCCTCAATGGCGCAAGTGATGGCAGGCTGTCTTCAGAGTGAAAGTAGGCGTGTTTCTGAATCAGAGACATACATAACATGTCTCTGTCTGAATGGACAGATCTATTATTACATTCAGTCCTAGAGCACGGGTGTGTATTCTTTTGTAATCGTCTCTTATTCCACCACAAGGCAGGTACGTGATCGTCTGCACCGTGCAATAATACTTGCCTGTAGAGTGCAACACCTTTGCCTGTCAGAGTGCAACCCCCTTGCCGTTTACTCACATCCTGTTGGATCAGTGTACCATGTAAACAGTGCCATCAAAGCGCAACAATAATTGTCGGCTGGCAAAGATGTTGCCCAAACGAAAAGTGGTCGGATATTCAAGACTTCGTTTCAAATCGAATCATATGACAAACAAGTCTTCGCTTTTCTAAAAAAAAAAATCGCCATTTTTGAAAATGGCGCTGGCTGTAAGCAGTCACATTTTCACGCCCCGCCGAAAAGGGACTGCACTCTGGAGTCTAGAGAAAAGCATTGTCTCTCCAACAAAAAATCGAAATAATTAGAGAGGTTGTTAGGTTGTTACATAACTTCTAGAGTTATTTGCATTAATGTTTCACGTACGCAAAAGAAGTAAACTATATTGCATCGAGATCAAGCCAACCAGCAAGTTCCACTTCATTGACGCAAAGGCTGAAACAAGCAAGAGATTGCAGTGGACACACACACACACACACACACACACACACACGCACGCACGCACACAGACCATTAGAGGTCGATATACGACTCTTTTTAGCTTGTCCACAATATTTTCTTCTTTCCTTGGTTATAAGAACACACACTAGCACAACTGACCTTATATCCGAGGTATGCTTATAAGAACCCTCGCTTATAAGGACACCCAAATGCTGGCCCCGGCGCTGTTCTTATATCCGAAGTCCACTGTACTATGGAAACAACATAAAACAAACCAACAAACAAAACCACCACCATGAGCAACAAACAACACAACAACAACATCAAACACACACACACACACACACACACACACACACACACACACACACACACACACAGCGGGTGGGTGGGTATGGGGCCGTCGCTCCTACAAACGCCATGGTGGTACTCGGGCCTCAGATAGTGTTCCCTCCATCAAAGATCTACGGTCTTTGCCTCCATTGACCTGAATATTTGGATCCTGTGTGATCCCTCACGGCGGTAAGGAATTCTGATTCACTTGCTGACGACATTTTTCACTGACGTCAAATTATGACGTAAATAAAAAGAGAAGCGGAGCAGCAGCCCAGTAAAGATCGGTTGCCCGGACTTGAGTCGCGGCAAGTTTGTCCTGTAACAAGAGAAATCATGGAATGCGGGTCGCTGATTCTCAGTATTCGGCTGCTGCTGCTGTTGTTTACTGCTGCTTTTCTAGACACAGCAAAGGCAAGCTACACTACTGGCAAATGGCTGTCCGCGGACACGAAATGTTTCTTCTTCAGTAGATACGTTTCAACAGCTCCCTGGGCCTATGAGAATCACGTCTGTGACTATGCCTACCTGCCTTCGAAGCTGGCGGAACCAGAGTCTGATGCGGACATGAGCTTCCTCGAGAAAGCAGGAAATGCTGTGGACGGTGCGTCCCGTACAAGATGGGCTATAGGAGTGATGGTAAACAGACGGAGTGGAAGCTTGTACTATGTAAGCGGAATGCGTCGTTCCTTCGTCAATGATCTAAAGAAATACTGGCGAGGATTTCCCCTGTCGGGTGCACCAAGTCGGCGATCATGCGTATACTTGCAGAATAAACAGTTATACGACGCAGACTGTTCTCTGGCTAGATATTTCATCTGTGAAAAACCACTGTCGACATCCTGCAGCAGTAGTCCATGTCAGAATTACGGAAGCTGCTCAGAAGGCTGCTTGAGATATCACTGCGCCTGTCCCACTGGCTATTATGGAGAAAGATGTGAGTTTACTTATAATCCGTGTGCCTCCAGGCCCTGTCAAAACAATGGTCGTTGTACAAAACTAATATCTGGATACCAATGCGACTGTAACGAAGGCTCTACAGGTGTCAAATGCGAAAATGCCATACCAAACGAACTGTCCTATAACTGCAGCAACTGGATACCTGAGAACCAGACTATCACTTGCGAGTGTCGTGCCAAAGGCAATGACTCCAAAGCTCGTGTCGGCTGGAACGTATCTGGGGACGACGCTGATCTAAAACCAACCATCGTTTTTGAATCTCTCGAGCGAAATGCAAATCTGTCCGAATATGTTTGTCAGATGAAACAGGTAAATTCCAGCGTCGCTGATCCAGTTGTGAGGAATATCACTTACCGCCCTAGAATTGCGTATGGACCCTCAGGAGCTCGAATCGCGGGACCAGCGACTGTGAGAATAGATGACAGTATAGAGGATGTGGTCTTGTCTTGTCTCACGGATGGTGCGGTGATGCCTTTTGCAGACAGGAGTTGGACTGGCGTGCAATGTTTTGAAGGAAAATTCGGTAGTGTGTGTACTTTTAATCTTCAGTCGGCCATCGTCAATAGAAACATATCCGTAAGCTGTACAGTCACTAACGGTGGGGTTTATCAGTTTCATAAGTCAGCTACACACAATGTAGTCATAGATTGGAGCGGGCGGGCGAGAGTCGTCTATCTGGCAGTGGAAGGTGTGGAAAATGTATTTGCAGCAAACACACCGAACCAACGCCTGACGCTTGTGTGTCGAGCACTCGGAAGACCACGTCCCACGAAACTAGACGTCTACCTCGTTGCAGGTCGAAATTCTTCCGCTACTGAAGGTGGTGACCAACTGAGACCGACTAAAGCCTCAAACACTTCCGAGTACAAACTATTGAAAGAATACATTGTCAGGTCACCAGCAACCTGTCAAGCGGTGGACACCTACCGCTGTGAAACGTCTAACTCAGACAAAGACGGCGTAACTGATGCTGAACACATTACCATCGTGTCCAGCTGCACCAAACTCAGTCTAGCTCGGAGTGACAAAACCTCGTCGGTCATCGCAGGTTCCATCTCAGGCGCAGTATTGGCATCAGCGGGTGTTGTCCTTACTGTCTATGCCGCCAACAAATACGCGGCAGGGAGACGGACTGATGGCGCTTTGGCTCAGCAGGACGCAACACGCGACGATGAAGCTCACGCAGATGAAGCTCAACACGAAACCGACAATGAGCTAGTGGAAGGTGCTGAGCAAATCGTTAAGAAGTACGGGTATGTAAGTGAAAATCATGACGATAGTATGTTGGCGGATTCTTCTGCTCGGACCTTTACTACTTACAACTCATATGTGCCGGACGATCCCGAGTCTTCTGTTCACTCCACTTCGGTCTAAGCCCCCCCCCCAAAAAAAAACAAAACAAAAAAAAAACAAAAAAACAAAACAAAACAAAAAAAAACAAAAAAAACCCCAAAAAAAACCCAACAACAACAAAAAAAAAAAAAACACACACACACACACACACACACACACAAAATAATACAGTCGACTCCGGATATTACGTCACCCATCGGGGAATGTTTTTGAGCGACGTTATATGTGGTGACGCTATATCCGGCTGTCGGTTATAACGTCACTTTTACGCGCGGGTGACGTTATATCCGGAGAGAGAGGGGAGGGGAAGGGGCTTCAACGACTCTAAGACTGGGAACTGCTCCGAGCGGGAATTGTGATGGAGAGGGGGGGGGGGGGGGGGCGGCTTCACAGATAGGCCGTCGCGTCACTGCAGTACAGGTGGTAGTGTTTTTTACGAGGTGCAATAGACATGGCACCACCCAGGACAGAAAGACAAAGACGGGGTGTGGTACGGCTAGATCTAAATGGAGAAAGAAGAGGGAAGGGGGACGGGACGGGGGAAGGGGGTGGGAGTGGAGATACAAAGCACACACCTTCTAGATCTAGGGAGCGCTCTCAGCTTTACTTACCTCCCCTACTTTCAAATTGACCTGATTGAGCGCATGTTTTCGGCTTTAGCGACGCCTTTGTTCCTACTCTCTCTCTCTCTCTCTCTCTCTCTATATATATATATATATATATATATATTGTTGTTGTTTCTGGTAACCCGACCTATTCCCCCCCCCCCCCCGACCCTATCTTTAGCAAATGATCCTGAATTTTGAACTCTCAACAGCGGAGACATTTCCTTCAGCCTTTTTCAGTCGAATTTTTTCCCCAGTATGGGCATCTTGGCGCACAGGCATATGTCAGATGGCTACATTCATTGGCAGCCGTTACAAAGATTAGCGACAGAAGCAGAGACAGCTCACTCGGTTCTCATATTTGATTCAACTCACGACGCAGACCCATCTTAGTTTTCCATTGTGCATAGTGTCTGCATTATTTTATATGTTTCGTTACTTGATGCGTATTATTGTCTTGTTTATTAAAATGTCCACCATACCTGAATTCCCCGCTTGGGATAACAAAGATGTATTTGATTTGATTTGATTGATTGTTCATTAGATCACCGCAAAACTCCATACAGCTTGTACCACGTGATCTTAAACAACGTTTTTGTTGCTTAGTCATTTGTTTATTTATGGACAAAATCACACACGTTTTGGTGAGCACGTCACCAGTACCCTTATTGACAAACGCATGATGTTTCGTGGAACTAGCGCGAAAACTGACTGAGCTACGGACGTTTGAATGAATGCGTGAGTGCAATCGCATCCACGACAAACGGCGAAGGTTAAAGCGTTAAACCCAACCCAGTTGCACTGGGAGTACTCAGGATGCTCAACGAAGCTAACCCTCCGCCGCAGGATTTGCCATTTGCGCCGTGGACTGATACGCTCTAAGTGCTAGTAATTGGCCAGCGCGTGCTCCACGTCAAATTGCGGTTTGACTGGCAAACCATCTCAGTCTACCCACAGACTTTAGGATCTCTGTTTGTCCGGGTTTGACAGTAACTTGTCTACAAATGCAAGATTAGTGATACAGTCGAACGCGCTTTAGTCGAATTCGCAGGAAAATGAAAAAGCTCCCCCTGCCGACCCGATTTAAGAAATACGTGATATTCACCGACCTTACCGACCCCATCTTTGGCAAATGATCCTGAATTTTGAACTCTCAACAGCAGAGACATTTTCTTCAGCCTTTTTCGGTCGAATCTTTTCCCCAGTATGGGCATCTTGGCGCACAGGCATATGTCACATGGCTACATTCATTGGCAGCCGTTACAAAGACTAGCGACAGAAGCAGAGACAGCTCACTTTGATTTTGCAAGGGTGTGACGTGTTGAACTCGGTTCTCATATTTGATTCAACACACGATGCAGACCCATCTTAGTTTTCCATTGTGCATAGTGTCTGCATTATTTTATATGTTTCGTTACTTGATGCGTATTATTGTCTTGTTTATTAAAATGTCCACCATACCTGAATTCCCCGCTTGGGATAACAAAGATGTATTTGATTTAATTTAATTGATTGTTCATTGGATCACCGCAAAGCTCCATACAGCTTGTACCACGTGATCTTAAACAAAGTTTTCTTGTGCTTATTCACTTGTTTATTTATGGACAAAATCACACACGTTTTGGTGAGCACGTCACCAGTACCCTTATTGACAAACGCATGATGTTTCGTGAAACTAGCGCGAAAACTGACTGAGCTACGGACGTTTGAATGAATGCGTGAGTGCAATCGCATCCACGACAAACGGCGAAGGTTAAAGCGTGAAACCCAAAACAACTGCACTGGGAGTACTCAGGACGCTCGACGAAGCTAACTCTCCGCCGTTATATGGGCACGATTTGCCATTTGTGCCATGGATTGATACGCTCTAAGTGCTAGTAATTGACAACGGCCCGTATGTAATAGTCGAGGTTAGGGCTTTTAGCCCCGGGTTAGAGTCTAACCTCGAACTAAACTAGCTATAGAGTTACATTTTCTGCTGTTCTTGTTTAAAATCAAGAAGAGGGCCCATTCCAGCAAGGTGCCTAAGCCGTTATAGAATTTTTTTTCTACCTTTCTTCGCTTCCTTTTTTTTTTTTTCTTTTGGGTTTCTTTTGTTCTAGTCTGGGTTAGGCCCGTAGCCGTGGGTTAAATTAACCTCGACTTTTACATACGGGGCCAGTACATGCACACCCATAGACTTTAGGATCTCTTTTTGTCCGGATGTTACAGTAAGTTGTCTACAAATGCAAGATTAATGATACAGTCGAACACGCTTTAGTCGAATTCGCAGGAGAGATTGATTTCTGTTCTACTTATCCGAAGTTTGACTTATCCGTGGACGACGGATAAGGTTGAATTTTGGAGAGGGATTCGAGTTAAGCGAGCTGCGCCTGGTCGCCCCCCCCCCCCCCCCCCCCCGAAATGAAAGTGATGATCCCCAAGTACAGATACTCGACCTTTTTTTATCATGAATGGTAGATGTGTATCTTTTAATGACCATTATACACAACGCTGTAGGAGCGACTGCCTGCAGTTCCTGTTTTGCACCCAAATGCGTTCCAGTTTGTTTTGTTTTGTTTTTGTTTCTTTGTTTGTTATGATTTCGTTAGTTGTTTGTATTGTAGACGGGGACACGGGATGGCCGAATGGTAGTGCGTTTGACTTTCAGTGCTCGGGTCTTGAGTTCGAATCCCATCTGTGGCCAGATATTTATGCTGTTTCTGTTTGTTTGTTTTTTTCTCGTTGCTCCGTCTTTGATATCACTCATACGTGGTGGAAAAGGAAAACGTGTGTGTGTGTGTGTGTGTGTGTGTGTGTGTGTGTGTGTGTGTGTGTGTGTGTGTGTGTGACCAAAATGTTAAACACGTTTTTGTTCATGATGCTTACAGCAACACGCTACGTATATATAAATGAATCGTACCCACCTACAGAAATTAAGATAATTATACAGTTGTTCAATGCTTTTTTGGTCCGTTGTGTGGCGGTGAATGCTATACAACTGTATAATCAATAATGACGATACTGGGTGCATTGATCATGTGATTTTAGGATCACTTACGTACACAACTACTTGGTGGTTATGACCAGGATATCATTTGTCGATTCGTTTTGCAGAATATTGCTTATTGTCACAAATGAGAAAGGACATTAATCATGTTCATCATGTTTTCTGCTGACTTTGTACATATTTTATACTTTTTATTTTTTTATGTCACTTGTGAGTACGCACACATATTCTACTTACAGATTTCACTTTCGTTAAGTTCTTTAAGTTAAGTTGCTGTGTTTATACAAATAAGACGACGTTTTGCTGATCAGTGATGTAAAAAAGCAGGAGATCTGAAATAAGTTTAAATGTTTTGATTCCTGTGTGACACATGCACATTTTCTTTTCAAGGAGGTATGCTCTGCTGTTTTGTTTTAGTATGGCTTCTTGCTAAGCTTGATGTTTTCTACTTGTAAAATAGTACACAGAAAGTTTATTGGCTGATAGCAATAGACTCCGAATCAGTACACTTTATTTTCTGTGAGGAGTTATCAACGTATGCATTATTTTATTGCTGTGGAAGTACAGGTTTAGTCTCCTGAAAATAAGATAAAGCCGTAGAAGGAGTTACACACACACACACACACACACACACGCACACACACACACACACACACACACACACACACAGGCACACCACCACCACCAAAACAAACAAACAAACAAACAAACACACAATTCCTCAACTTACACCAATCAAATAATTTATTACACTCCCACACTAGTGCCGATGATCATTCACCATGCAGCAACAACAACCCCCCACGTACTTGTGTCCGAGAATCACATATACGACCTTCGCGGCCACGTGTTCTTTAAATGGGGCAACGATTTATAAAACGTCCAGTTCAAACTGCCCCCGAACTCACCCACAGGCGACGAAACCGACAATGTCTTTCTGAAGGCAGCGGCTGTCCTGTTCTCTAAGAACTGTTCCAGACAATCCAGAACAATAGGGTCCCTAGTGTTGTCGAACTTGTTGGCGATGAGTTCCGGGCGGGAGACCAGCCAAGGAAGATCAAAAGCGCTGAAGACACAGATGGAGTGGATGCTCATCCCCCGGCACTTGTAATCGTCCCACAACCACACCACGGCCCTGGACAGCACGGTATTGTCGTCGTGTGTTACGTCACCGTACACACCTCCAGGCACTCCCGGCAGGTGGTTCAGAGTTGCCCAGAACTGCTCGTCAGGTGCCCAGGTGTCGTTCAGCCACTCCAGGTACTCCAGGGAAAGAGGGTCCGTCATGACGAACTCCAGAAATTTCCGGCTGAAGGACCCGTAAGCACTTCCTTTGCGGTGCTCGATGGGATATCGAAACGGGACCTTTTCCTTCTTAGTCCTTTGCAGTTTGCCGTTGACGATTTCGTGCTGACGGGTGTACCACTGGATCAACTCTTTCGGGTGGGGGTAGGACTCGACGTCATTCGTGCCGTTCAGAAGAGTCAGGATTTGCACCAATTCCAGGTTGGTCTTCAGCGGGAACTCTTGTCCGGACAGGTTCAGATAATACTTCCAGGGGAGTTTGGATTTAAGGGCCAGTTTCATGCACTCCATGTCACTGTAGACGGATCCGATGCTCAGGTAGACCAGGCTGATGCGGTTCTCCGCCATGAACACGTTGTCGAAGCAGTTGGTCAGGTTCCGGATTGACTCGTACACGCTCGCAGGGGCTTTCTTGTCGACGTGCACACAGTAGAAGTTATGTGGTCGCCACATGACCCTCAGGAGACGCTCCACCATGTCAGGGACATGGTGAACCTTCAGCCCGAAAGCCAGCGGGAAGTCCTTCTCCTGCTGCGTCACAGGCCAGCGGTAGTAGCCGTGCCGGTGTTTCAGGACGTCGCAGTCCTGCAGGAGGTCCTCCAAGGGGTACTGTTTGCAGGATTTGGACAACGTCCAGTTAGTCCTGTTCAGAAGCTGATCGAAATAGGCAGGGTTTTCCCTGACGAGACCCCGGCAGTCAAGATTGTAGAGCTTTGACGTGAGGCACGGCCGGTCTGCCGCGCTGCCGCCGCCGTGGGTGACGAGACGTTCAGTGAAGGTGAACTTGGGCACCAGGTAGACCTCGTGCGCGGTGACGAAGAACTGCGTCCATACGATCACCGGGACCAAGACCACACACAGCACGGAAAACGCCAGACATGGCTGGCGCGCCCGCCTTACACACCACAATCTGAAACACACAAGGGCAACATGCTGATCAACGTGTTCTGCATAGCTACGTGTTGCGCCCGCCGTAAACACCACAGTCTGAAAGACACAAGGGCAACAAGCTGATCAACGTCTTCTGCATAGCTACGTGTTGCGCCCGCCGTACACACCACAATGTGAAACACACAAGGGCAACATGTTGATCAACGTCTTCTGCATAGCTACGTGTTGCGCTCGCCGTACACACCACAATGTGAAACACACAAGGGCAACATTGCCCCCTAGGCACGCGCGCGCAGTGTTTCGTATCCGCGATGGCGCGCGTGTCAATTAGTTGTGTTTGTTTGTGTCTGTTTAGTGTCAAATATCTCCGTAGTCCCTTCACTTAGAATAATTCTGTAAACTGCAGTAGTTTCCTGACAGTTTGTACATTTTAATCATGTTTTGTTTTTAGCGCTGTTTTGTAGTTTAATGGGTGTATTTTGCGATTTTCACCACTTTTCAGATGCGTGGTCCCTGTCTTTACGCTCTTTAATCGGCGATAGAAAATTGTCTGTGTTTTGATGAGATCTTAAACTATTATAGTCTTAAAGTACTTTTCACGCTCTTTTAGATGCACTTTGTTTGAAGTTTCTAGCTATTATGTAACGCCCGCTGTGGTTCGTTTTCCATGTGTTAACAAACACAAATTTCGCTGTCGCTGGCCCACGCGCTCTGCATTTCGCTGCACTTGGGGCAGTGCTGTCTTTGCGGTCCGCGCTGGGCGCATAAGTAGCCGCGGGCTACGCCTCACTACACAGTCGCCAGCCAGCCCTGCCGCGAGTCACTGCACGTGTCTACGAATTGTCTGCCACTTGTACTGCTTTCCCGTAATAAAACTCATGTCATAGCGACCTCTGTGTTTGGTCTCCCTGCCTGCATGAACCGGACCCCTGACACCCGGTTACATTTGTGAATCAAATAATCTGAAAAACCATCATACTGTAGTACCATTTTCCCCGTTCAGCGATATGCCCACCATTTCTAAAGACCACTATGTTTAATTTGTCCATATTAACTACTAGATCTAAGTACTTAGCAGTATTGTACAAGATGTCCAACTGGTTTTGCAAACCCACAATTGTATCAGAAATTAAAGCTACATCATCAGCAAACAGAAGGATTAATAACTGGACTAAGTCAGGTGAAAGCTGAATACCATGCCGCCCACTGGACCTAATTTCTTTTGTCAGTTCATTTATAAACAGCGAAAACATAACCGGACTGCAAATTTCCCCTTGTTTTAAGCCACGGGGGCATTCAAAAACATCTGTTACGTCAGCCCCAACGCGTACCCTAGCTTTGACTACTTTGTACATACTCTTTATTGCCCTAAGGAGTTTACCCTGCATCCCATTCTTATGTAGAACTTTCCACAGTTTATCTCTAGTGACTAAATCGAACGCTTTACGAAAGTCAATGAAGGCAACATATAGTTTCTTGTGCCGTACTAACTGTTTTTATATTACAGCCATAACAGTAAAAATATGATCAACTGTGCTGTGTTTTTTTCTAAATCCTGCTTGTTCTTCACCAACTGTATCATTTACCTCAATCCAGTGGGTTATTCTCTTATTGAGTATTGAACTGTACACTTTACTACAAATATTTAGCAGGGAGATGCCTCTATAATTGTCCGGTTGATTCACATCACCTTTTTTGTGTAAGGGCTGAATAATGGATTCACACCAAGAATCTGGGAAGTTACCAGTGTCAAACAACACATTGAAATATTTAGTTAAGAAAGGTGCTATGACATCTAAAGAGTTCTTAAAGAATTCACCAATGAGCCCATCAGGCCCAGCAGCTTTGTTGTTTTTCAATGTGCGAAATGTAGAGCGTTGGACTTTCATTGCTTGGGTTGTGAGTTCGAATCCCAGCTGGGGCCACAACTTTTTCCTCAGTTATCTTACTATTAAACCAGTCATCATCATCACTATTACTAACACCATCAGCAACACTGAAACTACCTACAATACTAACACTATCAGCAACAGTAACATAACCACTACTAACACGCTCTGCAACACCGAAACTACCTACAATACTACTCACACTATCAGCAGCAGTCACACTACTCACATCACTAGTACTATCAATAGCAGTAACGCTACACACATTTCTAACACCATCAGTATCAGTAACACTACATACATTACTAACACCATCAGTAACCATAACACTACATACATTACTAACACCATAAGTAGCAGTAACATTACTACACACATCACCAGTACTAGCACCATCAGTAGCAGTCACACTACACACATTACTGCATGTAACACTATCAGCAGCATTAATACTACACACATCACTAACACCATCAGTAGCAGTAACACTACACACATTACCATTACTAGCACTATCAGCAACAGTAACACTATGCACACTAGTAACACCATCAGTAGCTGTGACACTACACACATTACTAGCACCATCAGTATCAGTAACACTACACACATTACCATTACTAGCACTATCAGCAACAGTAACACTATGCACACTAGTAACACCATCAGTAGCTGTGACACTACACACATTACTAGCACCATCAGTAGCAGTAACACTACACACATTACCATTACTAGCACTATCAGCAACAGTAACACTATGCACACTAGTAACACCATCAGTAGCTGTGACACTGCACACATTACTAGCACCATCAGTATCAGTAACACTACACACATTACTAATGCCATCAGTAGCAGCAACGTCACTAAACACATTACTGTCACTAATACCATCAACAACAGTAACACTAACCACATTACTAACACCATCAGTAGCAGTAACACTACACACTTTACTAACCTCCTCATCACCAACACCATCAGCAACAGTAACACTACTCACATCACCATTACTAACACCATCAGCAACAGCAATATCAACTACATCACCACTATCAGCAACAGTAATACTGCAGACATCACCATTATTTGTAGAACACTGCTCAATATCCTCAAAAACAACCTGCTGTTCATGTGATGTACAAGTAACCGGCAAACAGTGAAAAACACCCTGAAAGTGTGCATACCACCTATCAACAGTTATATTATTTGTACCAGAGGTTTTGTTTTGCACAGACTTTACAGTGCACCAAAACAGTTTCTGATCTTTTGTACTCTCTTTTAATGTGTTTAGAGTTTGCAGTTTGTGGTCAGCCTTCTTGCATTGCAGCAGTTTTTTTTTTATATTCCCTCCTTTTCTGTATGTACAATAGCCTATCTCTGTCCAAATGAGTTTTTCGAAATGTCATTAAATATTTCCGTAGCCTTTTGCGACTCTCTCTGCACTCCAAATCAAACCAAACTTTACGCTTCTTGCTACTAACATGTACTGTAGTTTTCATACACTTCCCAGCTTGTTTTAAACCATTGTTGAATTCTAACAATGCAGCATTCACATCCTTATGTTCATGTAGTAATAACATAGCTCTGTCAAAACACTCCTTAATGTTATCAGACAGTAAAGAACGACGGAATTCATCAAACTTATCTGTCTTCCACACAAACTTATCATACTTGTAATTCCTAGGACCAGGCAGATCAACAGGGACAGCACCAGCCTCCAACAAAAAGTATAGCTTTACTGGCATGTGTTTTGAATCTGTCATGGGAGTAACACACACAGACTGACACTTATTCAGTGATGCTTTAGAAACAATAAAATAGTCGATAACACTGCATCCTATGGGTGAAATATATGTAAAATCACCTGAAAAATTGCCACTGGCAAGCCCATTCAGTATACATAAATCAAACTCATTACACACTTGCAGTAAGTACCTACCAAACTGGTTGATGGTACTGTCAACAGAGTGGCGAGTAAACTCCTCAGTTGTGTGGGTGTCATCTGGTTCAACTGCACTAATAACATCTTCTAAGAAGTCTTCAACCTCTAGATTTTCACTGGCTGTTCTTGCATTTAAATCACCAAATATTATACTTGGAAATTCACCATAGGAGTTTTTCATGTCTAGAATGCATTCCTCCAGCATAGAAATGCCATTATAAATATCTGTCTCCTTGTAATAAACAGAACCGACTGGGGGAATATATACACCAAACAAAATAACATCTTCTTCCGTGTGCAGAAGCACTTTAGACACACGTAAAACAATCATACTATCATACTCAACATGAATTTGTGAGACATGCTGGCTTATTTCCTTTCTGACTAACAACAGCACACCTCCAGATAGGCGACTGGCGGAATCTGAGCACTTATAACCTGGTGCAACAAACGCTGTGTGGTTTGGAAACATATCCCTCTCAAGTGTTGAGCAGAAAGTCTCTACCAACAATGTAAAATGAAAGTTTTCGAAATATTCTGAAAAATCTGTCTTCTGAAATCCGGCGAGACCCTCAATATTGTAAGTGAGAAACTTTACTAATTCGTATTGTTGTACTATTAAACGTGGAGTACCACCACAACTGTTCTGGGTCTGTACAGGATCATCACTGCCACACCGTACCACAACAGTCTCCCCGTTATTTTTTGCTGACTCACTTACTTCAGCGACACGTTCGCTGTCTGCTGTCAGAACTGGATGACTGACTTCTGTACTGTTCAAAACAGGTCTATTAGCATCAAACAAACATAACTCGCGACAGCTTTGATGCAAAACAATCGAAGTTTCTAATGAATGTTCACATACCGGGTTGTCAGCAGCTCTGCCAAGGTCAGGTACACACACTGAGTCCGAAGCACGGGCCGAGCCGAGCCATCATTTCTTGTGCCCACTCTTACGTCTAGCGGTAATCTTGAAGAACAGTATACGAAATTACCCCAGTAGTGATGACGTTGTGCGCATGTGATCAGCAACCAAAATGGCGCATTGGATTTGCATGCATATCCCTACTTGTGAAATGAAATTATTTGCACCCACATGTGGGGAAGGAGAGGTCAAAGTGAGCAGGTGAGGGTGTGTTTATTAAGACGCCAGTCGTCAGGTATACACATCTGACCTCTACCACCCACAGCACTACTGACCGACATACTGCGTGTCGTCCGACACAGGTTGCCACTGTCAGACACGCCCTGCACGTGCGAGTTCGTGTCGTCTGTTGGGGGATCCCCTGTGACGTCAGAAGGAGATTCATCTGGCGCCCCGGTAGCTGTTATGGTAGCGGTAGAAGTGGCCGGAGTGGAGACGGTAGATGGAGGCGTGTTTAGTGATGGTGATGGTGGTGGTGGCCGGAGTGGTAACGGGAGGTGAAGACGTAGTGGTGGTGGAGGTTGGGTTGACATCGGAACTGGTAGATGGAGACTGTGACGTAGCACTGGTACAGGTGGAGACTGTGACGTTGGTGGTCGGACTGTTAGGGATAATAGCGGGGCTGGTGTTGGAAGGGGTTGTCACTGCCAGAGTAGCCAAGCCTTGGGAAAGGGAGACGTTTGGGGTGGGCGATGACGAGGTGGGGATTGTAACCGAAACTCTCACGGCGTCGCTGAGGCTGCTGCTGCAACTGGAGTGGTCGCCGTCAGCGTCATCGTCGCCGGTGGCCCGCCTGTCACGGTTCAACTCTGGCCAGTCGTCTGAAAGATCACCGAGAGCACTGTACGGATTGTGCCAGTCAGTTTCAGCCCATGGCCCCCACAACGAACTGTTCGAATGTAGGTGATGTCCGCCTGTATGACGGCTGTGACGCTGCACCCTGTCTCTCCAACCATTCTGGTGCTGCTGTCGCCGCTGGCCGTACTGTTGTCGCTGCTGTTGATGGTGAAGTGGGGGTGACCGTCTCCTCCAATCGTTGTTGTAGTGATCGTTGCCATCGGGCGGCCCGTCACGCCTGTTCTGCAGAGGCCCAGCCACTATGAGACGGTCCCCTTTATAGTAGGCCCGTATGCCACTGTCGCGATAACCCTTCACAATGGCATGCTGGCGATTGGTAAGGTCCCCTGCCACCGTCACGCCTTTCAGTTTCAGTTTGTCACGACCTTTCGTGAGAACGTCCATTTTGTCTGCCCATCTTGAAAATTTGACGATAATAGGGCGAGGGAGTGGTGCTCTGTTGGCGTTACTGTTGGCACTCTTGTCTACATTACGCTTGGGCCCCACTCTGTGTGCACGGACAATGTCGTTCTCGCTCCAGGGCCGCGTTTCTTACGGAAAGGCGCTCGCGGGCGCTTGCGAAGGTCGCTTTGCCTCGTTGGGAAACGGCCAATTAGAACCAAGGCGCTTTCAAAATGGCGGCGGAATCACGAACACTGTTGTTGGCAAGGTTGAAAAGGAAGAAGGAAACTCTAGTGCTCGCAGCTATCAGTCATCTTTTGAGCGCAGAAGACGACGTTTTTGAGGAGGAGCAATAATTACTGGCTTGGAGCATGATATACCGCTAGTATGCATGTTCTGCTCGATGCAAAACGGAGACGTAAGGCACCATTACGTACTCACTTTGACCACTCCTTCCCCACAAACACGCACAACATATCCCTGAATGACTGGCGACCACGGCCCGGTGCAATTAGCGCAAATTATTTTCGTATACTATTCTGCACAATTACAAGTTGGGACAGAAGGTCTCCATCCACCCGCAAATTCATTTTAAGCCATTTCTTAGTTCCACTTCAACGAAGCCTTCGGTGGGCGCCGCCATCTTTGTTTACATAGAAACTGACCACGTGACCTTTTGCTCGCGGCAAACTAGCTTCAGACTTAGTGCGCGGGCGCTTTTTCCGCCCGCCGCGGGCAAGGTGCCTATAGACGGTTTCATAGGAAAGCGCCCCGGAACGTTTCGAAGCGCCCGCCTTAAGAAACGCGGCCCAGGTTTTACCGGGCACAGAGTCCTGTAACACTGCAACCATCAGTTTGGCACACGCATCGAAAGAGTCGACACCAGTCTCAGTAACGCCGAAGAATCTCAGGTTGTCCCGTCTGGAGAATCCCTCTAGTTTGTCCAGTCTATCATCAAGCGAGTTATGCATGGAGGACAACCGATCCTCGATCTTGTCCGTTCTTTGTTCGGGTGCACCCTGTCTCGTCTTCAATGCACCTACCTCCGCACACAGTTTGTCAATACATTGTTTGAACGAATGCAGCTCACCTTTCATACTATCCATTATGTTCCTTTCTTGTTTGTCCAGCATTTCTTGCAACACAACACGGGTAAGTGTGTCCGAAGCGAAAGCCATGATGGTCGGTGCACGAAAACACAGCACTGCCAAATCCGCAATGAACAATGGTGACACAGGTAAACTGTCGCTCACGCGTCAGGAGTCACAAAACTGACATGTCCGGAACACACACTTCTCAACCACGCAGAAGTCCAAAAATCATATCCTCGGGTAGCTTGTACGATCGCTGATTCGTCACAACACACCGTTAGGACAAGGACGGAATTAGCCGAGAGAAATTAGCAGAAAACAGTCGTTCTCATTACCCGCTCAAAATTTTACGTGAGAGAGAGAGAGAGAGAGAGAGAGAATGGCAATTTATTTTCCGAGGACAGAAGATAAGGTTCGCAGACCTGTCTTATGTATCTTGTCCTTGCTACTCACACAAAAAACGTCCCTATAAACACACGTTTTCCTAATATGACCCCAAAACAACAATAATAATATAACGCTGTAACTTAGTAATAAATAACAGTTCTAAGAGCTTAAAGATAAAATGAAATAGCAAGTAATAATAATAATAATAATACACAGCTTTTATAGAGCGCCGTTTTCCAACTTCCAAGGACTCGCTGTGCTTAAAGCACACACACACACACACACACACACACACACACACACACGCACGCACGCACGCACGCGCTATTTACACCCCCTCTTACATACAATTAACTGCAGCGCAACGAACTCATGATGCACACAGACAGACTTAACAGACTCAAGTGCAAAGGAAGGGTTGGTAGGGTGGGTGTTTGGGAGTTTAACGTCCTTTTCCACCACGTATGGGTGATATATAAGACTGGGCAACGAGAATAAGGCCAGCACAAATATTTGGCCCCAGCCGGTGAAAAGGAAGAAGTATATATACAAAAATATACAGAGCCACTTTGATTTTGTGAAGTTAATCTTGCGGAATTATAGTATTAGGATTGTGGAGTCACTGAACAATTGTCCTGTTCATGTTTGGCTTTATGGTAACTTAAAATCCCAAGTAATGTGTTGACCAAAACTGTGTCTTTTACCAACTTTAGGTTATCAGTCATCTCCAGAATGTGAAACCATAGCTGACAATGACATCGACAGTGTAAGAAAGAGCTGCTGCTGAGCAAGATGATGGGAAAGTGTGGTGACAGTGACACTGATGTCTCAAAGAAGGTATGGTGTTATGTGTGGAAGAGTCTGTTGTGCTCTGGTGCTCTTTGTTATTTTCTGTTAGTGTTGGCTTTGTTTACATGTGAACGTTTGCTTCTAAAACTGATCTAACATCTGATCTGTCAGGATCCTTGAACGTTTTCTCAGTAGAGTCATATAAAAACTGCCACACATCAGACAAAGAAGAAGAAATGCAGAGGTAAACATTGACTGATAAATGACACTTTGAACAGTCTCCATAAGTACCGCCTATTTGACATTAGTGTGACCTCTTGTGTACCACATCATATGATATAAACAACCCCCCATCCCCTGTTGTTGGTTTTTAGCGAGGAGCACTGCCCCCCCCCCTCCCCCCAACACACACATACACTCCCAACGTTGCTGTGATCAATTTATATTTTCTGTGCTCAGGTTCATGTGGAACCTGACTGCCTGCTGCTATCACATCTAGAACAGCATGTGAACGCCCTTTGGACCATTCACCCAACGAAACGCCCAGGGGAAGACAAGAAACAACCAGTCTAAGAAAAGAATTGTTTCCGGTGAACAGGAGTGAGTGAGTTTTTAGGGCTTAAAGCCGCGCAAGCCACAAAGACTAATTTGCGGCTGAGTGTGCCTGCACTACATGAAAAAAACAAAAACAAAAATGTAACGTTGGACATAGGATGCAAACTGGTCTACGGGGCAATATAAACCTAGGACATGCAGGAGACGCTGCACCTTCATGCTAATTTCTCGAACTCCCGGTCACAAAAAAGCGTAGAAAACAAATGACAATTACAGCGAGGTAAAACAAAGGTAAATACTAAGCGCATATACAGAAAATATTGCAACTTATCATCTCCTAGGCGCAATAAACCAGATCGCAGCATATGCCCAACATCACGTATTCCTAACCACTGGTAGTGCAGACGTGAGTGAGGGGTTAAAAAGAAGAAATAGAGATGAAAGGGCCGAACTTAGAAATCAGCTGAGAGAAGAGAGGAAGGACAGAGCGGCTAAATTCGGGAGGTTTTAAAGAGAAAGATACAGGTGAATGGGCTGGTGAGGGATAGACAGAGAGGTAGGAAGGAAAATTCCTTAGTGCCAATGAAGACAACATGCCTGGGAGGCAGTTGGAGAATAGACCGCTCCAACACGGAACCTCCCCGCCGTGAGGCGGTTTGGGAAAACAACGCACCAGAGAGGGGTGCGTTGTGAAGGTCTTCAACATGACAGGTGTTCAGCAGCACCAGCAGGGCGCTGCGAACAAAGCCCGCCAGGCTGAAGACCAGGTGGGGGGAATCCAGTGAAGTCGGCCTTCAGAAACGACCATCAGATGTCTCACTGGACCAAGGGTCAGCAGACACCCGCTTACTGACCTCCCCCCGGAAAAGATTTTAAGAGAGCAAAAGACAGGTGAATGGACCGATGGAGGCAGAAATAAGAGTAAAGAAAGAGCGAAAGGGGTGGGCAAGCTCAGCGAAATCAGCCCCGCCGCGTGAAGGCGAGCCCGTGGGGCCGTTTCCGGTTAACAAAACACAAACATCTTCGTATAATGCATTTGAGAAACATTTCTCGACAAAATGAATTACAGTTCAAATTTTATGGTGCATGAATGCTACATAAGCATTTCTATGGAAACACTAATGCTTCAGTCAGAGCCTGACAATTTAATTCCACTTTGAATGTACTTTCCCTGGTTCAGTCGCGTGTCGTTGCGTAACTCTCGTCATTTGTCACTGCCCGGCCAAAACAGCAGTGACGACATACAGTTCACTTTTCGAAAAGTTTGACGACAAACCTTCGGACCCAAACCTCTTGAACTCAGGCTGATAGAGACATTCTCCTCGCTGATAAGTAAAGAGATGCACTGTCACATATGACGCGTCTGGCACGGTTCTTCAAAGGCGAGTTCTGAACAGAGTTGTAAATCTGAGTGCCCCCTTCACGTCTTCCGGCTCCTTGGGATCACACGTAATAGATATACGGCGTACAGTGTATCTTACGTCACTGCGCTTACATAATCCACCTGAACATGACATGTATCGACTGGCGTGTGATGCAGATCAAAGGTCCGCAAGTCCCCAGCGTAACAGAGGGCTGAGGACATCGATAGCACAAAATTAATCTCTGTCGATACCTGAGAGGCTGGTACTAGTGGAAAGTCCTGTGTGCATAGCCGTCCGTTTGTCTCCGTCACATCCTATCTCCGGCGGGTCGAGAATAATGAATGTTTGCTGTTTAAACGAGGCGTTGACCAGTGACCACGAATTTGTTCTTAAGGACGAGAATGATAGTCGAAACTGTAGTACTAACAAATGCCTTTGTTTGTCTTGGAGTTCTGTGACAATCACATACATCCGGAATTTGTGTCACAACTTTGACTTGCGCCTGGGCATACGAAGATCCGATACCACCAAAGTTCTCGTAGCGCCGTTGAAACTTTCCTGTTGTTGTAATGGTAGTCTTTGACTGATCGCATGGATATGGGACAAGAAGTTTACAATGCTTTAACTCAGTTCCCACCAAGTAAGTTTGGGGTTGTGCACTAGTGGTCTCACAAGCAGAATCATAATTCATGTCTGCGTGGATTTGAATTTGGTTTAGTGGGAGTGTTGCACTATGATGATACACATGTTTACTGCAATTAGCCGTTAAAGATCTAAGCTCCCAACAAAAAGCTTTCCGAAGAGTGAAAATCTTTTACAGAGTCGACCGTGCAAGCACAGTCAACTCTGTCACAGTTGCAGAGTTTTCAGCATCCCTGAAACCCCAACAAAAGCCAAGGGCAGTCTGATTCACAGCTCAGTTTGCGTTTTGACACTGAGCGAGAAAGATCGTGCAGCACTCAACATCCGCTGGACACTGTAGCGATGTGTCTCGCTCACTGACCAAAAGCTAAATAATGTCACGGCAAACTCGTGCTCTGGTTTTATAAGGGTTCCCGAATCGCTGAAAACTCTGCAGCTGTGACAGAGTTGCCTGGATTATGCACAGTCGAAGGAGTCGCAGTTTTAAAAAACGCAATGTTTGGGGCTTTTTGCTGAGATTGCAGACCTTTAAGGAACCGTGAGTCTTGCCCGATTTGCGCGTACAGGGCCAAAACGGGAAAAGAGTCAGAAACGTGGGATACTTGTGCGCGGTATGAAATGCGTTAAAGGTCCAAATTCTAAGATTATGAGGCTTCTCAGAAGACAACCTATCAGTGTTTCCGATTATGCGCAGGTGTGCGTATTTGTAAGCACAAAACTCTTAAACTGACGCACAAATTTGAGAACAGCACGTCACACACACACACACACACACACACACACACACACACACACACACACACACACACACACACACAGACAGATATAGGGCAGCCTTTTTTTCGGGTGAGACTGGTTTCACTTATGCCGAGAAGAAACGGAAAGACAGAGAACACTGACTGTTATAAAATGTATTAGGTCACAACTTCGTGAATAACCTTTTCTCTGCAATATAGATCTACAAAAGTTGCTCGATAAAAAGTTCTTGTCGAAAATCGTTGGTTACTGGGTTACCAAATGCATCATACTTTGATCGCTTGTACATATGCTCTATAGTAAGGCCCACTTAGACCTTTAGGCGTCTCTGGACCTGAACTGAATGTCCCAAGTGTTGTCATCAGCACATGATAAATCTGACGAACTTTTAATTGCCCGAAAGGGACAAATAAAGTATTTTTGAATTGAATTGAATTGAATTGAATTGAAAATTGGTTGTATAGGGGTGCGCTCTTTGGTCAAAGTGAGACCAGTTCAGTTAGGAACTTTCAGTTTGTTCTGGATGTCGTCTCTGGACCCGAACTGAATGTCCCAAGCGTTGTCATCAGCACATGACAAATCTTACGAAATTGGTTGTATTGGGGTGCGCTCTTTGGTCAAAGTGAGACCAGTTTAGGAACTTTCAGTTTGTTCTGGGTGTGCAGAGGGTACTTGACGTCATCTAAGTACCGTAAATCCCGTAGTCCTGATCGTTAAATCGAACTCGATCTTCGGCACCACAACTTCTATAGAGAAACAACTTTAAAACAACAACAACAACAACAAAAAACAAAACAGCCCACCACCACCAACAACAATAACAAAAACGTAACGACAAAAAAAAATCCCAAACAAACAAGCAAACCAACCAACCAACAAACAAACAAACAAAGGCAAAATCCAAAAACCTAACCAACTGGCCAAGCGGTCCGCTAGAAGTCAACCACCAGAGCAAGACCACCAGCGGCCAACTGAACAACTATATCAAATCTATAGGCACAGTAAGAAGCTTCTCGAAACCAGGGCTGCATGACCACGTCGGACATCGGTCATATACAGAATAATCACCATTTTTCGCAACACAGGACAATGTTCAGGACAAAATGTTCCTCTACGATCAACCAGGAAATTCACGGATGTGAAACCTTGTCAAAACCATCGATGAGCGTGAGTTGGAGATTTCTTATCGCACGACGTGATACTAAAGATAGTAGTTTGCTGCCGTAACAGAAGCTTTGGGAGGAAACATTAATGCTGACCCATACATCACTTCGGTCAGCTGTCCCAGCAGAATGACATGGGCTACTTTTGTCCCACCCACAGGACTCATCTGTCATTTACTCATCTGTTTATTACTGACGTAGGGCCTACCTGTCACACAAGAGAGAGAGAGAGAGAGAGAGAGAGAGAGAGAGAGATGCGCACTAGCTGTGGATCGTTCATGGGGGATAAAATCATTCCTAGCAGCATTTCAACAACAAAAGAATATCTTTTCACAAAATGAGCTGGAGATAGCTAAACAGCTTCCTTTTAAAAGAGGAAAGGGTTGGTGCACTTTGTACATATATTGGGAGTGAGTTCCAACGAGAACTCCCAGCAAATGAAAGACTAGTCCTGAATATGTCGGTGCGCGGTCTTGGTACACTAAATGACATTCTTGACTTTGTGTAGTGGGGTACAGGTCGAGAGAGAGAGAGAGAGAGGGCTTTACGCCGCGCGCAGAGAGAGAGAGAGAGAGAGAGAGAGGGCTTTACGCCGCGCGCAGAGAGAGAGAGAGAGAGAGAGAGAGAGAGACGGCTTTACGCCGCGCGCAGAGAGAGAGAGAGAGAGAGGGGGCTTTACGCCGCGCGCAGGGAGAGAGAGAGAGAGAGGGCTTTACGCCGCGCGCAAAGAGAGAGAGAGAGAGAGAGAGACGGCTTTACGCCGCGCGCAGAGAGAGAGAGAGAGAGAGAGGGCTTTACGCCGCGCGCAGAGAGAGAGAGAGAGAGAGAGAGAGAGAGGGCTTTACGCCGCGCGCAGAGAGAGAGAGAGAGAGAGAGGGCTTTACGCCGCGCGCAGAGAGAGAGAGAGAGAGAGAGAGACGGCTTTACGCCGCGCGCAGAGAGAGAGAGAGAGAGAGAGAGAGAGAGAGAGGGCTTTACGCCGCGCGCAGAGAGAGAGAGAGAGAGAGAGAGAGAGAGAGAGAGAGAGACGGCTTTTCGCCGCGCGCAGAGAGAGAGAGAGAGAGAGAGAGAGAGAGGGCTTTACGCCGTGCGCAGAGAGAGAGAGAGAGAGAGAGAGAGAGAGAGAGCCTTTATTTTACAACGGTAGAAGTGACAGGCATATTGATACCATGCCGTCGCTACACTACATGAGCTGATACTACCGTCAAAAAGAAAAGAAAAGAGGAGATACTAAGTAAGGACAGCACACACACACACACACACACACACACACACACACACACACACACACACACACACACACACACACACACACACACACACACACACACACACACATCGTACCACATCACACATTCATACACAACATCACGCAAGTATTATTCCATGGAGAGAGAGAGAGAGAGAGAGAGAGAGAGAGAGAGAGACGGGGTGTGGGGGGGGGGGGAGGAGGAGCACACGAACATTTCCCTCTTACCTGTAACGGATGAAGAAACGGGTAACAGACATGTTGATTTTTTTTGGTTAATACTGTAGTTGACGGGTTTCACGTCCTTTTCTTCCACATCACAAGGGCGATACCCAACACTGGGAAAAAGGACAAAATCAATTATCAATGGGTTCGAACTCACAACCCAGGCAATGACAGCCAAACACACAGCCAGCCACCGTACCTGCGCACCGAACAGCCAGGCAGCCAAAATCAAAATAAGGAAAAATACTGAGGCTGAATTCACACGAGAGACATTAATTTTTAGTCGGAACAAGCAGCGAACACGGCTCGAACACGGCTCGAACTCGAAAATTAGAGCTAAGGCGTGTTGCGGCTATATGTCACAAGAGGAACACGGAAAACCGCCGTGTTCGGCCGTGTTCTCTGTTTGTTCGGACTAAAACGTCTCCCGTCAGACACAGACCTAAAGTGAACAAAACCTGCTAATACTGCTAGCGTCTCATACTCATTACCATAAATTTTTGGCGGAAGGAGCGAATTCCTAAGACCGTTGCTCGGTTGCCGTCAAATGCATGAAATCAGTACCATGCAGGCAGAGAGACTGCACTGACGGCAGAAGCAGTGGGTGTGATACTCGGGACTCGTTCCTGTGAAGAAGACATCTGCTGCAACTCGATAACAGACACGCCCCGAGGCTGTGCTTGTTGTACAGGTTTGCATAGAGAGAGAGAGAGAGACACACACACACACACACACACACACACACACACACACACACACACACACACACACACACACACACACACACACACACACACACACACCACCGCTACCACTCCCACCACATGCATCACCACCACCAACAAAAAACAACACCCACCACAAATTCAAACGATAAAAAAAAAACAAAAAAAACAACAACAAGAACAGCACGAAAATATATAAACGAACAAACACATCCCCCCCCCACTCCTAACCCCAGTCACGTGGCTAAGAAGTCGAGGTCGTACCTTTAGCCACAGGTCCAAACTATGTGTTCCTGGGCGAGTGAAAACTGTGCCGGCGAGAGGTTAGCAATTATAACCGTTATGTGCTTATACCCCATAATATTACTTTTCGAGGATGGCGAGTGGCGCTAAAAATGGCTAGAGGCTAAAAATCGTTTTCGCTGAATTAACCTTGGTTTGGAAACTATAAGCAGAGGCCACGCCCCCATCTATCCCTATGTCGTGGACGGCCGAGGCAAAATCAAAATGGTGGCAGTTTTGCAAAGTTCCCGAGCTGCAGTTTATGTTTTGGTGAAAATTGAGGAACATTTGCATCGGTGACGTTTACAAGAAATGTCTGCATCTTCTACAATGATGTGGTATTGCTGTCTTTGTTTAGTGTAATCATGAGTAGGTATGACCTGAATTGAAGTGGTATTGATCTGCATTTGATGTATGCAAGGATGTATGCAGTGTTTATTGTGATCATGTCAATCTGTTACAGGACGAGGACCATGCCCCACACAAGTATAGAAGTAAGTAGTGTACTTCATATACCCAGTCATAATCAGGAAAATGACTTATGTAGACTGCTTTAGAATACCCCGTTAGCTCCCAAAGCCTCCTTTTGTCCGTGAGTTTCGGTTACCTATGAAATAGTGTAAATTTCTGATTATGATATACTTACAAAAGTCTCCATACAAACATTTGGACGAACAGCAAATGTAGTCTAATGAGAACAAAGCACACCAATCTGCATCCTTTAGTTCTACAAGAAACAGCAACACACCTTTGTTTTGATTTTGTGAAGTTAATCTTGCGGAATTATAGTATTAGGATTGTGGAGTCACTGAACACTTGTCCTGTTCATGTTTGGCTTTTATGGTAACTTAAAATCCCAAGTAATGTGTTGACCAAAACTTTCTGTCTTTTACCAACTTTAGGTTATCAGTCACCTCCAGAATGTGAAACCATAGCTGACAATGACATCGACAGTGTAAGAAAGAGCTGCTGCTGAGCAAGATGATGGGAAAGTTTGGTGACAGTGACACTGATGTCTCAAAGAAGGTATGGTGTCATGTGTGGAAGTATTCTGGTGCTCTTTGTTATTTTCTGTTAGTGTTGGCTTTGTTTACATGTGAACGTTTTCTCCTAAAACTGGTCTAACATCTGATCTGTCAGGATCCTTGAATGTTTTCTCAGTAGAGTCATATACAAACTGCCACACATCAGACAAAGAAGAAGAAATGCAGAGGTAAACATTGACTGATAAATGACACTTTGAACAGTCTCCAGAAGTACCGCCTATTTGACATTAGTGTGACCTCTTGTGTACCATATCATATGATATAAACAACCCCCCACCCCCTGTTGTTGGTTTTTAGCGAAGAGCACTGCCTCCCCCCCCCCCCCCCCCCACAACACACACACACACACACACACACACACACACACACACACACACACACACACACACACACACACACTCCCAACGTTGCTGTGATCAATTTATATTTTCTGTGCTCAGGTTCATGTGGAACCGTATGACTGCCTGCTGCTATCACATGTAAAACGCCGTGTGAACGCCCTTTGGACCATTCACCCATCGAAACACCCAGGGGAAGACAAGAAACAACCAGTCTAAGAAAAGAATTGTTTCCGGTGAACAAAACATAAACTTCATTTATACCACTCTACCACTATTACAAGTCATGGTATAAAATCCATAATTCACCACATGTGGTATAAACATTGTACCCATGACAACCACACGTGAATTTTATGGCTGTACCTAAAGGCCATGTCACACGAGAGGGCAAAAACACTTGAAAACATTGTTTTCAGATGTTTCGCTGCGAAACAGTGTGTTTTGTCGTGTGACATACTTCACAACAATGTTTTCAAAACACTGTTTCGATCGTGTTTTCAGTTTTAGAGCCTGCCCTAAAATCCGAAAACATGTTTTGTGTTTCAACCAATGAAAGCCGCCGTGCGGAGTGTCAAGTGACACCTTCCCGTATCCGCTCAGTCAACATGTATGTTTAAGGAAAAGAGACATCGACTTTACCCAGAAACCCCATCCAGAGGTATTTCATACGCATTGAAGTTCTACATACAAGAAAAGGGTGTCTAGTAAGGTGGGAATGTCTTGACCGTAGCAGGGAAACTTGTTTTCAGTGTGACACCGCCTTAAAGAGTGAACAGGTATTACCCCTAGCAGTGTTCCAGCAGTGTGTTCTGGTGAAAGGATTTGCGTCACAATATGACGCGAAAAGGGACTAAAGAATAATTTACGTCACGACATGAGTAGTTCGACTTCGTACGGAAATGGGGACGAAGGAGCTTTGCCAGTCGCTTGACGTGGAATTGTTGATCTTTTGCTGCGTGTTATCAACAAGCGGTCGTGTTTGTGACAAGCGTAAGCCTAGTTCCAGTTCTCTACTAAGACGGAGGCTTCGAAACGGAAAAGCTGACTTCTCAAAGCCTATGGACAAAGCGAGGTAAAGCACCTCAGTCAGTGATGTCGCGTGAAGCATTTGGATTGCCGATGTCAGCTTTCAAATCAAAGACTTGAAATGCAGGTAGGGACGTGGTATAAATAATTTTCCCAATTCGGTGCCCCCGATTACGTAAACTACACCACACTCGTTTGTTGATTTCGACCGTAAAACTGCTCGTTAAAACTCGCAGTTTTACGGTCGAAATCAACAAACTCGTGTGGTGTATTTTCCGTAATCGGGGGCACCTCATTGTGAAAACTCTATATAATACATCTGAGAAACATTCTCGACAAAATGAATTACAGTTAAATTTTATGGTGCATGAATGCTACTGAATTCCCTGGTTCAGTCGCGTGTCGTTGCGTAACTCTCGTCATTTGTCACTGCCCGGCCAAAAGAGCAGTGACGACATACAGTTCACTTTTCGAAAAGTTTGACGACAAACCTTCGGACCCAAACCTCTTGAGCTCAGGCTGATAGAGACATTCTCCTCGCTGATAAGTAAAGAGATAAACTGCCACATATGACGCGTCTGGCACGGTTCTTCAAAGGCGAGTTCTGAACAGAGTTGTAAATCTGAGTGCCCCCTTCACGTCTTCCGGCTCCTTGGGATCACACGTAATAGATATACGGCGTACAGTGTATCTTACGTCACTGCGCTTACACAGTACACCTGAACATGACATGTATCGACTGGCGTGTGACGTAGATCAAAGGTCCGCACGTCCCCAGCCAAATCCTGGGCTGAGGACATCGACAGCACAAAATTAATCTCTGTCGATACTTGAGACGCTGGTACTAGAGGAAAGTCCTATGTGCATAGCCGTCCGTTTGTCTCCGTCACATCCTATCTCCGGCGGGTCGAGAATAAAATTAATGTGAATGTTTGCTGTTTAAACGAGGCGTTGATCAATGACCACAAATTTGTTCTTAAGGACGAGAATGATAGTCGAAGCTGTGGTACTAACCAATGCCTTTGTTTGTCTTGGAGTTCTGTGACAATCACATACACCCGGAATTTGTGTCACAACTTTAACTTGCACCTGGGCATACGAAGATCCGATACGAAGTTCT
Source organism: Batillaria attramentaria (assembly GCA_018292915.2). NCBI lineage: Eukaryota > Metazoa > Mollusca > Gastropoda > Batillariidae > Batillaria > Batillaria attramentaria. The sequence goes on along the minus strand of JACVVK020000017.1, from coordinate 1,239,260 downwards.
CGTAGCGCCGTAGAAACTTTCCTGTTGTTGTAATGGTAGTCTTTGATATGGGACAAGAAGTTTACAATGCTTTAACTCAGTTCCCACCAAGTAAGTTTGGGGTTGTGCACTAGTGGTCTCACAAGCAGAATCATAATTCATGTCTGCGTGGATTTGAATTTGGTTTAGTGTTGCACTATGATGATACACGTTTGCTGCAATTAGCCGTTAAAGATCTAAGCTCCCAACAAAAAGCTTTCCGAAGTGTGAAAATCTTTTACAGAGTCGACCGTGCAAGCACAGTCAACTCTGTCACAGTTGCAGAGTTTTCAGCATCCCTGAAACCCCAATAAAAGCCAAGGGCAGTCTGATTCACAGCTCAGTTTGCGTTTTGACACTGAGCGAGAAAGATCGTGCAGCACTCAACATCCGCTGGACACTGTAGCGATGTGTCTCGTTCATGACCAAAAGTCAAATAATGTCACGGCAAACTCGTGCTCTGGTTTTATAAGGGTCCCCGAAGCGCTGAAAACTCTGCAACTGTGACAAGAGTTGCCTGGATTATGCACAGTCGAAGGAGTCGCAGTTTTAAAAAACGCAATGTTTTGGGCGTTTTGTTGAGATTTGTTGAGATTGCAGACCTTTAAGGAACCGTGAGTCTTGCCCGATTTGCGCATACAGGGCCTACGCATACGAAATGTGTTAAAGTTCCAAATTCTAAGATTATGAGGCTTCATAGAAAACAACCTACATGTATGAGTGTTTCCGATTATGCGCAGGTGTTCGTATTTGTACGCACAAAACGCTTAAACTGACGCACAAATTTGAGAACAGCACGTCATAGGGGACGCACGTTTTTTGGTCACGAAGTGACAAACAGTATTTTTCCAACTCTCTCCCGGAAACCCGATGAACAAAAAGCGATCTGTAACTAGCTGCGGACACTTGCGGCATCGTATGTCCGCTGAGCCATCGTGCGTAACAGACAGAATCTTATGTATGGACTCTCCAGGTTAACAAAAGGACCTTCCAAAATACGGAAATAGAGTCCCAACGACCCTCGTATTTTCGAATCACAGGGAACACTGCCTATTAGGAACAGTTTGAAATCAGTTGTGCTTGTGAGTGCGCGTGTATGCTGGAAATAGTCTATATTAATTATTAACAGAGCCTAGAATGCAATACACCGACATCTCCGGGTGGCTATGCGGCGGCGAACGAGAACATCGACATCCCGAAGCTGTCTTAGTCCACGCGTGTCCGCAAGACTGAAGCATCGCTCTTCGCCTCGTGTTTCGGCTTCTGTTGGCTCAATGCCAGTTTGTGCATGTGCCTAAAGCCCCTTTTCCATGACCGACGTACGTCGACAGACATCGGCCGATTGTCGGGCAACTAAAATCTGCCATGGAAACGCGCGCTCGCCGACTCGCTCCCATAAGTATGGCCGGTCGTGAATCAAATCGATTATTTCGATGACTTTAGCCGCCGAAAGTTGAGGCTGAACACTGCTAGCCGCCATCTTCAAAGTTTCCGGTTTCCGGATTCCGCTAGCGGCCAGTCAGGATTTCCGCCGACAAGGTCATCGACTCGCCCAGAGTAGAGCGCCGCTCTCTTCTCACCGACCCGTCGGCCGATGTGTGCCAACTCCTTTTTCATGGACGATTTTCAGCTAGGACGCGAAGTTGGCCGATTGTCGGGCGACGTACGTCGGTCATGGAAAAGGGGCTTAAGTTGTACGATGCTTTGACTGTAGCTAATTTGGCCACGGGAGGCGGTACGCATTTAGGGTCAAGATCTTAGTCTCCCGGAAATTTCGTGCAAATCGCTTTGTAAGGATTTGTTTATGATTAGAAGTGGTTATATAACGCGCCTACATTCGGCGGGCGGGTACTCGATAATTCTGGACCCATCTCAGCTTTCAAATAGTAATGAGGTGGTTTACGTTCTGATTTTTGATTGGTTCCTGCATAATAGAGGTTCAGAATGTGCTAGAACGCTGTAACTATACAAGACTCTGAGATGTTTGTGTGTGGGTGTGCACGAGAGAAGCTCATATGTGCAAAGCTTGAGAGTGCAGTGTGACACCAGAGACGTGCTGTAATAAACTCCACACGGCCATAACTTTTCTACGCGCTCAAGAGTCTTTTTGTGAGTGAATGAGACTTCTTCAGTCGTCAATATAAGAACTCGCTACGTGAAGAGTGTGGGCCTGAGTCATCGTATACCTCGGTAAGACGACGGGCTCTTCAAATCACCACGTAACAGCTGCTCATTTATGGATTTGCCAGAACGAACGGTTGAAGGTGGGTGTTTGGGGGTTTAACGTCCTTTTCCACCACATAGGGTGATATCAAAGACGGGGCAACGATGAAAAAGCCAGCACAAATATTTGGCCCCAGCCGGGATCGAACTCACGACCCGAGCACTAGAAGTCCAACGCTCTACCATTCGGCCATCCCGGCTCCCCGAACGAACGGTTGACATTTTCTTTATAGCAATGAATGAATGAATCTGTATTCTCAATGGGAGAAGTTTTAACACAAAGGTCAGTTTTTTAACTTGCCGTCGATACAGCTACAACACAACTGATAATGTTTTTTAAAAACAACCTTACTAAAGAGTATTATATAGTAAATCGAAAATACCCTCCACGGGGTATGTCAGTAAATGTGTTCGCAATGTGCGTCTATCATCATGCAAAGTTTGATGTCTCTGGATTTTCTAGATTCTGAGAAAATGCCAATGTAAAATTTCCGAACAGACAGCTTTAGTGACCTTGACCTTGGGTCAAGGTCAACCATTCTGGTATGTTTTGAAAGGTCTTACGGCTGTCTATCAGCGTGCCAAGTTTGGTGCCTCTGCTGTTCATTGTTTCTGAGAAAAGGCCAATGTTAAGGTTTTGGAAGGTTTTCCGGAAAACAGCTTGCATGGCCTTAACCTTGACCCAAAATCACTGAATACAGGTATGTCAGTAAAGGTGTTGTCAATGTCCATCATCATGCAAAGTTTGATGTCTGGCTTTTCTAGATTCTGAGAAAATGCCAATGTAAAATTTCCAAACAGACTGCTATAGTGACTTTGACCTTGGGTCAAGGTCAATCGTTATGGTATGTTTTGAAAGGTCTTATGGCTGTCTATCAGCAGGCCTGTTTTGATGCCTGTTGTTTGTAGATTCTGAGAAAAGGCCAATGTTAAGGTTTACTGCGGACACATACACACACACACAGACGACGGAGGGTTATTACATAGACTCACTTTGTTACACAAGTGAGCCAAAAAGTATTTGCATATGTGATTATGACTCATCATTATCGAAATTTGATTGTATGATACCTCACTGCTATCTCACCTCTAGATTTCTAGCATGGCTACAGGTGTACCGCACGTTTACAGATCTCTGCTGGCGACGCTGCATCTGGCAGTTTCAATTCAATTCAATTCAATAATTCTTTATTGTCCTCAAGAGGAGGCAATTCGGTTGCGGCCTAAAAACAGACAACAACCACATACACAATTTAACATGTCGCAATAGTTAAAAATGTAATCACAGCAATAACACGCACACACACACACACACACACACGCACGCCCACATGCACATCCACACACACACGCACTCACACACACGCACACACCCACACTTCCTAATTACCATGCTCTCATTAAATACGCCACTATTAAGACGGGACTACAACCCTTCAGTGTAAAAGTAAATTTATAGTAAAATAACTATCACAGAGCACACTCATACCCACACACACACGCACTCACACACAGACACAACACATGCGCGCACGCGCACACGTGGTATCTAGGGGGGTCCGGAAATTTTTAAAAAAATTAGCTGCAAATCTGTGCAATCTGGCGCATTCTGGGCGTGTTTATGGGTGGATTTCTATAAGCAAAATTTAGGTGTGAAAGACATACAAACTAATCATAAAACTTAACTTCAAGTACCCTACCTTATGGTCACATCTGCTGATCTCCTCTCACGAACTCCACTGGATAGCTTGGCACACACACGTCACACTTGTCAACCAGTTTATCAGACCACGGTCGTGTCTTATACGACCGTGATCAGACTGACAACGTTCGTGGTGCCTCACACACTGACCACACAAAATCAATTTCAAATTGCAGCTGTCTACTATTGCTATATGATGAAGTCACATTCTGGTTAAACCGGCGCCGGGTCAGTATGATGACAATCTGCAGGCAACTACATTCTACACTAGGCACTCCTCTGACTGACCTGGATTCCTGCAGTATAATTATCCAACACCTTGCTCTGGAACTTACCTCTTTCCAAAATGCACACACACACACACACACACACACACACACACACACACACACACACACACACACACGCGCGCGCGCGCGCGCGCGCGCGCGCACACCATGGGAGAGGGGGTGGGGGTGCACGGAACTTGTCTTCGAATAATTGCTTCAGGCAGTGCCCTGATAACATTCTCTCCCTGGAAACTGGAGCACTGGGACGGGGGTTCCACAGCCGTTATTCCCCCCCCCCCTTGCCGCACCCCACACTTTATTTACACTACTCAAAATAATACAAGGGCCACTTAAACATCTGAGCCTCTCTCAAAACCAAGGACACGAATACGAGATATCAGTCCATATATTTTATTCCAATCATTTAGGGATCAAATAACAATTTCATTAACATTAGTCCATAAACTTTCGAGAAATTTCAAGTGAACTGGACATACCCCCATTTTCGAAATTCAGAACAAAACAAATATCAAATTAAAAGAGTCAATATCGTGTGTGGCCGCCATTGGCATCAACGCAGTCCTGACTACGTCCTCTCAGGGACCTTATGGGATTATGGAGAGTGTTCTGTGGGATGGCCAGCCACTCTTGCTGCAGAACCTGTGCGAGACGTTCAAGGTTAGCTCCTGGTGGAAGGTTTGCTCGCGTTCGTCGCCCCAAGAAATCCCACAGATGTTCTGTTGGGTTTAAATCTGGTGAACAAGCTGGCCAGTCAATTCTCATGACGTGCTGTTGCTGCAGGAAATCGTTGACGACACGAGCTCGGTGCGGTCTGGCGGTGTCGTCCTGTAGGATGGCACCTTCACCCATGGCCGGCAGAGCTGGTAGTGCCACAGGTCGTAGGACATCGTACCTGTCACCAGCACCGTTCAGGTTGCCGTGGATTTGGTGCAGGGGTGTTCGGTGGTGCAGTGCGAAGCCACCCAATATGACTGATCCACCACCGTAGTGATCATGCTCTTGCACCGCCGCATCAACGAAGCTCTCTCCTGGACGCCTCCAGACGTCAATTCGACCGTCGTTGAAGGACAGGGTGAAGCGAAACTCATCGGTAAACAGCACCCCGCTGCCTTGTCCAGGCCAAATGACGCCGGGCCCATGCCAAGCGCTGGGCGGGGTGAACTGGTGTGAGTGGAGGTTGTACTGCTGGTCGTCTTGATCGCAGGTCTGTCTCGTGCAGACGGTTGCAAATCGTCTGGTCGCTGACGGTGATGTTGCTGGCTGCTTGAAACTGTCTTCTGAGTGTGTTTACTGTGGCCGATCTCGCCCTCAGAGACGACAGGACGATGAAGCGGCCTTGCCGTGCATTAGTGAGTCGTGGGCGTCCGGACCTCCTTGGTTCTTGAGCACTTCCAGTGTTTTGAAGCGTTCTCTCAGCCTTAGGATGACAGAGTGAGTCACCCCCAGTCGCCTGGTTACTTCTCTCACCGCCACTCCTTCCTGAAGCTATGCAATCGCCCTGCCTCTGTCAGCATTAATTAATCGTCGTTTAGGGGGGGCATGGTTAAAACGCCATCCAAAGCGCGGAAATTTATACCCAGAAAAAAGCACCGATTGTTGAACTGTGTCCAGAAAAGGTGTGACTTTCACATGCAATACAGTTTTCATTGTTCATAATGCTGCTTTGTCAGCTAGACGCCTGTAAATTGGAATAATTTTCTCGTAAAAATTGCGTTTCTTTTGGCACTCGGTGTAGAAACTCCAAAGTTCCAAACTATGGTTTCAAGTCAAAATCAGGTTGACTTGGATGTTACCTTACAAAATCAGTTTTTTGGTGGATAAGGGAATTTTTATTTTGAACACAGGATACAATTATCTGAACCATATCAAATCTGACGGTGGCCCTTGAATTCTTTTGAGTAGTATATGACATGCGATTCACGCACATCTGAATCTCTCTGCTGGCTGGAGTTGGAGAGACTAAGGGGGGCCCAAACATGCTAGTGCCCCCCCCCTCAGCTGGGCAGATTTCTAGGGGGGGGGGGGCCTAGAGGCCCTCAGGCCCCCCCCCCCCCCACTTTTTTCACAAGGGGGGCCTGTGCCCCCCTTTTCCGACGCCACTGCTGTTTTTATGTTTTACAAAGGACATCCTTTTGAGTCGCCACAAATTTCCCTGTTCCTAACGGTTCTGTAGAGGCATGGACGCCAAGCCAAGAGCTATCATTGGCTTGGTTCCCGAGTTACCCCCCTCCCGCGGCCCCTCCCCCCACCCACAACCACCACCACCACCACCAAGAAACAAGTACTCGTGTCCTTCACTTTTGTGAGTCATGTCCAATAGAAGGCACATAAACACACTGCAATTTCCTCGAGAAGGGGAGAAACCTCAAATAAGTGCATGGTTAGTTGGTTGCAGTTATGTCCCTTATTCCAGTGTGCGGACAGCCCACCGCATGCCTCGAGCAATCTTGGCTTGTGTAGCGCTCTTCGATAGACATACTTTTCTAAAAATAAAACCCTGCTAACGTTGAACTAGAGTCGACCCGGTATCCTAAGCCTATAGCTAAGCCATTTCCCTTTTTGTGTGCTCAGCCCTACATCTCAGTCAATCTAGATCGAAAATTACCGTGAACGCGGACGTCTGAGCTAATCCTGAAGTCCAGGAGTTTTCCATAAATAATCCTGAGTGAGACTACAATGAAAATAAAACGTACCAGTGTCTGGGACAATGCCCTTTGGGAACATTCTGGTCAGAGACACGTGTGTATCGGATTTATCCCCGCCACCCTCCACCCCCGAAAAAAAAAACCCAAGAAAAAACAAACCACCACTACCACCACCACAACAACAAAACCCCAAAACAAAACCAAAACAAACAAAAACAACACGAAACAAAAACAAAAACAAAAGAAAAAAGAACAAATCCCCCCCCTTTCCAAAAAACAAAAGAAAACAACAATGACAACAAACCACCTTCCCCCAACACCCGCCCAAACAAACAAACAAACAAACAAACAAACAAACAAACAAACAAACAAACAAACAAACAATGACGATTGAGACTGATTCTGCAGAATCCGTTCCAACGACAACCTCATCTGTAAGTCCAGTTCACTTCAGTTCACGATGGCATATCAGCGCCCAGAGAAGACCCTACGCGCTCAAGCCCCTTTCAGTAATCTTTTCAGTGTCGCCTTTGAGGCTGTTCCAATGTTGGCTTGGTTCACACGTAGACTCTCCCATATCCTTTTCAGGGTTGATGGCCGGCCACTGTCTCTTTGCACGCCTCTGCTCTGCAAGCCGTCACTGAGGGTATTGATCAAGGCTTTGATCGTGCGATGTGCGTCTCGGACTCTTTACCACTTCTGATCTTCCTAAGCGCAGGCCATCCACAATGCTTGCCCGGTCGGCGATGGTGCCTGCTCTGTGAAGGCCTTTGCACACGCTGAGTGCCTGCAGCGAGCTCGCACGCTCGCCGAGTGGATTTTCTGTTCACACGATACCAGCGTGCACTGGGCTGACTGCGCTGCCGGCTTGGCGCTTGACAATACACACAGCGCGCGGGTCAGAGGCGGTTAGCTGGCGTGGCGAGGAAAAAAAAAAGAAAAAAGGACCGTGTTCTATCCACAGGCGTGCCGACGGCGTCCGTGGGCGAGCGGATTTAATTGGGTGGAAGTGCATTTTTCCACTGGTAGGTGTGTAAAATCGTCACGTGTGACAGAGGTTTAAGTGACCGCAGACGGACTTCCATGGGCGGAAAGATCGTATGGCATGATTAATGGACTCCGCGAGTAAAGCACTGTAAATAGCTCTGTCCTGCGAACTAACGAGGACAGATGCTTTTGAGGTTAAGAACCTCTTAGGGAAGTCTAGTCGCAATTTCTTTTTCGCTCAATTTGCATCGCCAGTCGTGTTGGCCGGTTAGCCATTGACGTCAAACGGGTTAATTCCATCTTTACTAATCCAACTTATGTTTTAGAACAGCTTCGCTCGTGAGTGCGCATGTACGGTCGTAATGGGATGGGTCGAGTCTGGCTTGTCGGCCCTAAGGACAAGTCTTTCCTGGCGTGTGTCATCGACTGCTTGCCTTTGCGGGTGACTTGTTGGGTGGATATGGGCTGTTTTGCTTTGCTTTGCTTTGGGCATCGTCAGAGGTTCTCTGCTAGGGGCTCAAGTGCCTGTCTGGGTTGTTACTCGATGCCTTGGTCGAAGGTCGTAATACTCTATCCTGCTGATAACTAATGCGATACATGTACAACGTTGTTTACGCTCTGCGCTGAGCCGCCAAACATTCAAACTGTACGACTGTTGTTACACTACAGGAGCGCCTAGTGTGGTCGCCGCGTCAGTAATTGAGTACGATTTTGTTGGCTTAGTGCCAGCATTACAGACGCTGTCACTGTCCATGTGTCTAGGTGGTGTGGTGATAGATACCAGAAAAACAGCATAACGATCTATTGGTATAGTAATGATATCGTTAACCCCTTTCATGGTCAAGATGTGGTACTGGAAGTAAATATCATTTAATAATAATAATAATAATAATGTATTGTACAGGCGCTTTACCCAATTCATGAAACGGCTCAAAGCGCCGCGAACTGAACCCAACACGCATTCTCCCACACACTGGACATAAACACATTACAATCACGTGGTGCGAAGGGTCAGCTCAGCTATTTAAATTTCGGAATTTAGAATTGCATTTATTTTTTTCAAATTTGGTGGGCTGAACATTTCCAAAGCAGAGGGGGAGGAAGCCGGAGTACCCGGAAAGAACCCCCGACGATCGGCCCGAATGAACAGTGTCACATACGAGAAGGAAACATTCTTTGCTCGACCATGACCTCTCGCATTGGTGAAAAGTCTCAACCGCTAGACCACCGACCGCCCCAATGTCACCACTAACTCTCCTAACTAATGGAAATTGAATAGGTCCTGAATAATTCTGATGTCAGTGAGAGTCTTAAAGGTCCCAAATATAATTATCTACTAGATAATCTAGTCTCACAATTTGATCTGGCACAGTCACCAAATATCAGTTCATTGCATTGTCAGCCCTATTGTCAAGATAAATTATTTCCAGTGTACATGCGTACTCATGTGAGCCTCCTTTCCAAACCGGAAGTTATCTGACAAAACGCCTTACAGCAATGTTGGGACATTTAAGCTTTGACCGACCCTACCTTTAAAGGTCATATTTCCAGGCTCAGAAATTGTTGCTTGAGCCGTTTCGGCGTTTGACTTCGAACCACGTAGACACAGCGCAACTGCTGCCTGACTGAAACTCACGAACCGAGCACTGTAAGGCCAACGCAATCCCAATCGACTATGATCCCGGCTCTCCTGATCCAGCGACAGTAGAACACAGGGGAGGGATAAAGGGGAATCATCAAGACATGCATCTAAAAACAAAAACAAAAACAAAAAACAAATAAACATTCAGCATTCATCTCGACTGTAAAGAATTCAGGACCCGAAATCCGAAGAACTGGTTTTTTCCCCAGCAGTTTTTACTGCAGCGTATGTAGTAGCAGTCCTGCGATGCAGTTGTGAAGATGAGAGCGGGTGTGCCATGGGCCCTACGGGGAGGCTGTTTCCACACAGCCGAGACTCACCCACTTTACGGATGCGACTTTGGGGGTGCTTCCCTTGCTGTGCCCTAGTCCCCGGACCAGGGCAACGCCTGGTCATATTTATGACAGGAAGCGTAGAATGCGGCCGTGCCCCGCAGTTTCAAACCACAAAGACCTCCATAGCATCATCAGTCATATCAGCTTCCTCATCTCTAATATCATGCATATTTCCCCAGCTTCAGAGCCCTCCGTGGATTCCACCCGTGAACTGGGCGGAACAACGCTGGAGCTGGCGAAGAGTTGGGACATAAAAAAAGTAGCCAGTACCCGTGCCAGTACCATTATGCAAGAAGTAGTCTGGCACTGTCCATCTGAAAGTGCGCCATGGAACTGCGAAGTAAGTAGTCTATGTTGAAGAGTTGAAGTTTCAGCGGGGATCTACATGTGTACACAGGCTCTGGTTCCATGTTGCAGCCTGGTTTGCATGTCAGGCTAACTCGGGAACCAAGCCACTGATACGACCTCGACCTCTTAGCCACTTGACTGGGGTTAGCCCTAGCCAACAGAATCCTAAACGCAAGCCGAAACAGTCGTTCCGCGAAACACGCGCATACTAGGAGAGTTTCGGGTCGTTGTAGTTCTCGTTCGCATTCGGTGTATCGTATCCAGAGATGTGACGCCTTGTAATCTTAGAAATGGCGCCTTAAAATAACTACACTTAAGTTAATTTGAAGTGAAATGTTCGTATTGCTTTTTTTTTAAAGAGGAAATTTAAGATTATTTTGTCGAATTTATTACGCTGTCTTCAATTGGTGTGTAGAAAATGTGTGCACAAAAACAATGATGAAAATGAATGTTTTTTTTTTGTTTTTTTTTTGCGCGCAGAAAACCTTTTAGGCTTGATGGCTTGCTTTTGCGCGGAAGAAGAAATAATACGTTACGACAAAACGGACAGCACTTTGGACAAGTCTCGCAAGAAGAGCAGGAAAATACGAGATTCTTTTACACTGATCCCTGAAATGGCATTGAAATGGGTGGGGGCCGGTGGTCCAGTGGAAACAACCCCTACAACCGACTCAAAAGGTCGGGAGTTCAAGTCCCACTTTGCGCGTTGAGTTTTCACCTCCAGGCTATAGTATGTGGTATTGTTTATTCGGGCCTGACTGGATACTCCGGCTTCCTCCCCTCTCCTCTGTTTTGGAAATGTCACGTTCAGCCCACAAACGTCCAGATTAAATGCAGTTGTGGAATCTGAAAGTAAACTGCCGAGACGACCATTTTTGAGCCATGTGATTGTGATGTGGTGATGTTCGGTGTTTGAAGGAATGCGTGTGATTCACGTGAGCGTGCTTGTTTGGTTTCGCTTTGAGCCAAGCAATAGAGTTTTGAGTAAATCGCTTGTATTACTACTACTACTACTAGGCCTACTACTACTACTACCACTACTACTACTACTATCTAAAAAAAAGGGTTAGCTTTAACAGAATTATACTAGAGGTTCAATGTAGGTTAATGTTGGCCCCTTAGGTTAGTTTTTTTTTATTTTTTTATTTTTTTAAAGTTTGACGAAAGTGACGATTGACAGATTGACGTTATCCCGTAGAAAAAATCTCTCAGCAAACCATATCCTCTGAACCATCTCCACCATCAAATGGTAAAAGAAGCTAAGTGCTTATCAAATCCAGGTACTTTTAACTCATGCTGCCCACGAGCCACGCCTAAAGTTATAACAAGATTTCAGTCCCTACCGCCGCGCCACCATTAAAATCGAGAGGGGTGTATGTGGGGATCGAGTAGAGAGGAAGAGTAGAGTGAGTGAATGTGAAGTGTGAATGTGCAGAGTGAAAGTCGGAATGAATGTATCAGTAAGTGCTGAATGTGACAGGAAATTGTATCATGTGATAGTGTGTTTTATTCTTGATTTTAAGTAATTTTACTGGTCAAGACTGTCTGTTTTACTTATTTTTGTAGTCTCATTTATTAAAATGTTTATCAGTTGTGTGTCTTACTAGTATGCGGGCCAGAACTGCAATTTCCCAATTTTGGGATGAGTAAAGTATTCTGTATTCTGTATTTGTATTCTGAAACGGTCAGTAGTGTGTCTGTTCAACCGTTGCTTGCCGTTAGCAGGGTTTCTTGGAGTGACCTCCCTTAGAAACGGTTTCTGTTTCTTAGAAACGGTTTCTGTTTTCATTGGTTACCGTTGTGCATGTGTTTCATGCGGTTTATGCGGTAAAAGCCATGACCAAGAGAAGGCGGCTTGGTGTCACTCGCTGGGGAACCAGGCAGCTAGCGTCAGGCATCTGATGGAGGCGTCAGCGTAGAAAGAGTCTCAAGAACTTCTAAACAAATGACGGTACATTTGTTAATTGTATTTTTCACTAGATGGCAAAGCAGGGCCAGCAAGCCACAAGCCAAGGGGGGTGGTTTTAACAAAACTCTCCTGGCGTAGAAATTAATTTTGTCGACTGTAATTATTCTAATTGGAACCAAAAGGATTTATTGACGTCAGAGGCCACGCGAGAAATTTGCACTTTCAAGAGTGGAGTGAACTCAATAAAAACATTCGATAAGAAGAATTAAATATATATATTTAAAAAAAAACCCAAACCAACCGAAACCTAAATCACAGAAGGACACAATTTTACTAATGAGACCAATTTTTGGCGTTAAAGATTTAGTGGGTTTCGGATAACCATCAGTTAGAAATGTGTCAAAAAACAAGAAGAAGAGGAAGAAGAAGAGGAGGAAGAAGAAGAAGAAGAAGAAAGCAGAAAATAATGATAGGAACATTCGCCCACAGTTGATCAGAGAGATCCAGGCAAAAAAAGGAGCAAACATGGCTGTAGTGAACTTGATCCAGAAAAGTCTCACAAGAAGCTCCGTGACTTCTTTTTGTTAAAAGAATGTTCTTCCCTCCAAGCAATTTTTGAAAGTGCAATCCAAATGAGATAGATAATGCCGTTGCAAACATGAGGGCTGGTACTGGGGTTGGGGTTGGGCATGGGGGTGAGGGGGGTGGGTGGGTGGGGGTGGGGTGGGGGATGAGCGTTTTGAAAGGGGGAAAGGGGAAGGGTATTAGAGAGGAGGAGACGGAAAGGGTCGTATTTGCTATCTGTTCCCTGCACGTATGTTTTTCGGGTCCACTCCAATTACAAATGTACACACGACTAACATAGTGTAAATCTAGCAACCAACCAACCAACCTACCTACCTACCTACCAGCCAGCCCACCCACCCTCCAAACGAAGGTCTTTAGCATATGGTTCCGGAGTCGACGAAGCAGCTGACAAGCAACCAAGCAACCAACCAGCCACCCAACCACCGACCAACCAAAGACACATTCAACCTAGCCACCCAACCACCAACCGCTCAAAGACACATTCAACCTAGCCACCCAACCACCAACCAATCAAAGACACAAACAAACAAACGAACAAACAAAGAAATCCAAAGGCCTTTAGCATTGGTTTTAAGACAATAAATACTTAGTCACCATGTCAACACAGCTGAAGGTCGTCAGTCAAAATCTCGTGTGGGATAACGTGGTTTCCTCCTTTTTTTTTCTTCTTTTTTTTTCATAAGCGAGGATCTTTTTCCTGTGACTGACTCCTGAAAGCTCCGAAGTCCCTCTGTTGAATGCGGACACATTAGCAAGACTCAAAGTTGGAATTTCAGACATCGTAAACAGACATTTTGAAATGTCACGTTGTTTTTGTCGCCTTGTTGTTGTTGTGTTTAGTAGAACGGGTTCAAGGTTTCGTCAGCTCGAGGGGGAAATAGGATGAAAGAGTTTTCTCCGTGTTTCTTGCCCCCCCCCCCCTCTCTCTCTCTCTCTCTCTTTTATTACTATGCTTCTTTTGTATTGATCATTTATCTGTGTGTGTGTGTGTGTGTGTGTGTGTGTGTGTGTGTGTGTGTGTGTGTGTGTGTGTGTGTGTGATTTCTTTGTAGTGTAGTTTTCCTAGTTTAGCAAGGACAAGATGGAAGACAGGTCGTTGTACCTATATCTTTTTATCCTTGGAAAATAAAGTTTCGTTCGTTTCGTTCGTTCGTTCGTTCGTTCTCTCTCTCTCTCTCTCTCTCTCTCTCTCTCTCTCTCCAGGCAGAGATTCTTAAAGTACGTTTTGCTTTGAGTCTTTTTCAGTTTTTATTTTTGACAAGAAAACCTATATGAACAATATTGGTCACGGTCAATTGAACATGATTCAGCCAACAACACTGTTGTAGTAGTAAGAATTACAATATTAAAGAATTCCAGCAATAACAAACATACAACACAGCGTAATATGTCAATCAATTAATTACAGAAAACGCCATTGGTTGAAACGCAATTGAATTAGTACCGGTGTAACAGGCAAGATGAACTCCCCCACAGGCAATTAAATCGGGGCACTTCCAGCTTAGCGCTGGGTTAAGCTGCACTGACCCGCGGCGTATGCGTAAAGTGCCCGGGTCAAAGCAGCTTAACGCTGGAAGTGCCCCTGCGTCATTCGTACAGAAAAGTTCACGTGGTATGTTACACCAGCATATAAGCGTAACAAGTGTAGTGTAGTGTAGTGTAGTGTAGTGTAGTGTGTGTGTGTGTGTGTGTGTGTGTGTGTGTGTGTGTGTGTGTTTAAATTTGAAATGTTTGAGTGGCTTCCGAGGTATAACTGACATCATTGAACTTGAAGTCTCTCAACATTATAAACAGTCTAGAGAACAGCACTGGAAACACAAGTACTCTCTCTCTCTCTCTCTCTCTCTCTCTCTCTCTCTCTCTCTTGATATTAATAAAGGGACCCCAAAAAGTTAAATCTCCATCGAAATGAAATCATCATTATCATCATCAATTCATCATCATCAGATCATTATGAGATCATCACAGTGATTGTGAATCGTAAATTCATGAAACCATTGAGATCCATTGAGACGCCACTCAAGCGCGGACCCCTTTTTTTTTGAAAGGAGAGTAGTTTTCACCGGCTTGCACTTCTAAGAATAACGTGTAAAGCCCCGGTTACACCGGAACCGAATACTCCCGAATAAATTCGGGCCGATTCTGTCCGAATATGGGTTGAATCGGATGGATTCGGTCTCTGATTCGGGGAGCTCCCCGAATCGAGCCGAATAGCGCCGAATGTGGCCCGAATGCCCCGATTACGGCCGAATAGAGCCGAATGGCGACCCGAATGTCGTCGCGAATCGGGACGAATATGTAATGGTCGAATGCGCCGAATACGACACCGAATCACCCGAATATGCCCCAGAATCGTCCGAATCGGGCCCAAGAATCGTCCGAATGGGGCCCGAATCGGATCCGAATATGCTCGAATCCTTTCTTTTTTGGGGGGTATATATTCGGCTATATTCGCGAGCTGTATTCGGGCGACGATTCGGATGGATTCGGGGAGGCATTCGGGGCATTCTGGGCAGATTCGGCTCTATTCGTGCTGTTTGGGTCTGATGATTCGGACCGTACTCTCCGAATGATACGAATACGCCCGAATCTGCCAAGAATGTCCCGAATGCCTCCCCGAATGCATCCGATTTCCAGCCGATTACCTACCGAATGTGGCCCGAATGAAATTTGTCGGGGCCACATTCGGGAGTATTCAGGAGGGTATTCGGCTGGTTTTGAACATTTCAAAACGAGCCGAATCCCTTCACGAATGTTCCAGAATCCCTCCCGAATTTTTGCTCATTCGGGGAGGGAGAACAGAATACTCCAGAATGCACCCGAATAGGTGCATTCGGGTGGATTCGCGGCTGATTCGGGTCCGGTGTAACCGGGGCTTAAGCGGTCTTTTTGTGTGTGACGCGTAGCCAGCTCCTGATTGGCAAGGTCATGGTCGCCAGGCAAAGTGCGCGACCGAAACACGTGTACTCCGACATACAAACCCACACCTGTGGGTTAGCTTTTCGGAGTACGTGTCTGACAAAGAGATCAGAGGGTTTAAAAAAAAGAGAGAGAAAAAGTGTGCGCTGCGTGCTGTTGCCATGGAGGATTCGATTTAGTCAGTGGGCATGGCTACAGGCGTCTGGGCTAGGCCCATCATCCGTCATATCGAAGCTTCAAACCGTCCGGCCGGCCATCACTACAGGGCGGGGTGTGGGGTGTTTTGGAGTTTACCATCCTATTCCACCACGTAGGGGTGATATCAAAGACGGGGCAACGAGAAAAAAGGCCAGCACAAATATTTGACCCCAGCCGGGATTCGAACTCACGACCCAAGCATTTTATTATTTTGACTTTTATTTTGTATACACTAGCTTGTACTGTGTGTGTGTGTGTGTGTGTGTGTGTAGTAGTAGTAGTAGTAGTAGTAGTAGTAGTAGCTCTACCATTCGGTTATCCCGGCTGCCCCATCACTACAGACCATCTCATATAATGTTCGTTAAGCCGGCTCTTAACTGGGCATTGCGGAGCGCCACAGTGCTGTCGACAGTTGTGACACAGTTGTGATTTGGGGGGGTTCCTCCTCCGCTATGGCGTCATCACAGCAACCTGGATTTCAAATCGCCACAGCTGTGACTGTGTCACGGCGATGTGACAACTGTGACTGTGGTTTCCACACCACTGCTGCATTTAAGAGCTCTACTCATAGTCCCGACTGATCCAACACAAAAACTTGACTACTCTGAAGCCTAGAATAATTATGCCTTTCATATACGGAGGAGACAAAAGAACAGAGAAAGGTAGGACAGTGGTCCTGCCCAAGGGCCTTTGTCGGAAACTTTATTGCTAGGTCCCTTTATTCAATAATTATGGAAGATCCGTATTTACAAACTGCTTGCACAGTTACAATCGTTATAAGACATTAGCTTATGTAAAAGCAGCCCTCTGTCAAGTTAATAATCTTAAACAAATCTTGGAGTAAAGATTAATTATTACTTTCAGCAGCTGGGCAGTCTTCCAGACGTACTTCTTGCACTTTTTGTCAACATATTCTAAAGAATGAAGGCAGTTTTAATAATAATAATAATAATAATACTAATAGAAATGGATATTTACATAGCTCTGAGCGCTTACAAAGTTAAGAAAAATAAGATCAAAATAAAATAAAATAAAATGGCGAGAGAATCACATACATGAACAATAAGGAACGAAATCAAATTTATTGACCCTTGTGAAGTTTCTCTTTCAGCAATGTACATGGCATTTTATTCAAACCGGTTCTCTGGAATATTCGGGTTACTGTACATAACAATATTTTTATAACAACAACAACAACAAGTGTCTTGCTAATTTCTTTTGAGCAGCCAACAAACAGCATGAGCAAAATATAATAAGCAAACTCAATGATCTCATAGTTAGAGTATCAGAATATCATTCGCATGCTTTGATTAAAATGACTGTCTATTAAAAAAAAAATTGTCTTCATTAGCTTGTCAGTACGACTGACGAAAATGGACACGTTTTTGTCCAAGTTCAGTACAGCTTCAGTTGCAAAATGGTATCTCTGCGCTCGGAAAGCCCATACGCGCTCCACATCATCGTCTCTAAAACCTCTGTCACAAGTGACGACTTTGCACGCCTAACAGCGGTAAAACGCACTCCAAGCCAATTAAATCTGCTTGCAAGAGGGACGCCGTCGCCACGTTTGTGGACAGAACACGGTCCTATTTTTTTCCTCGCCACGCTAGCCAGTTGCCGCTGACCGCTCTTTGTGTATTATCAAACGCCAGACCGGCAGCGCAGTCCGCCCGGTGCACGCTGGTATCGTGTGAGTAGAAAATCCGCTCGGCGAGAGTGCGAGCTCGCTGCAGGTACTCAGCGTGTGCACAGGCTTTTAGTATTCTACCTCGCTGCCGCCGTCAACTGTTCTAGCGATCGTTTCATTTTGCACATCTTCCGAGGCGCAGGCCATTCGTAATGCTTGCCGGGCCGGCGAAGGTTTCTGCAATGTTTTGTTTTAGTTCCCAAGCCTAGCTAATGCCGGGATGGTTATGACAGGAAGCGTGGATGGCGGTCCTGTCCCGCAGTCCCAAACCACACGGACCTCCATAGCATTATCTTACCATCATCCTCATTTATTTCAACAGCCTTTCGCCTTCAACAATATCACTTGCCTAGATCGAACGCACACTTAACAGACTTCAGTGCATCAAGTAAGAAATCGCCCAACATCAATCAACGACAATCTAACAGAGATTCTGAAAGGTTGCTCCTTCCTAACTGAATGAACACAAGGGGCATCCCGAATTTCCCTTGCCAAAGCAATGGGACAAAACAAAAAATGTTTTAAAACAAGGCAGCACAAACACATTTGAAGCACACTTTTTCAGACTACAGAAACGCTGTGACACAGAACGACAATGAGCTATACCGGTTATACTGAACAAGAATTAAGGCATGTTTCGGATACCTCTCTGGCAACCTTTAGCGTAATGGAATGCAATAATGTGAATGTGGAACGACAGGTTTGTGAAGGTCAGCGAATATCAGTACTTCCTCACCGTCCTAGAGCGAAGCAGGATTCACTGAGTCGTACAGACGATTAGGCCCGATGCACACGAGCGTCAGCGTCAGCACCATGAAGCAAGCAGCGAAGGCTGTCTCGCATCATACGCCTCGCGTCAGCGCGCGGTGTGCGGCGTTTGCATGCACACTTGGCTTCGGCGTCATTCGCCTGCACGGCCTGTTCGCTGACCCACACTGCACGCGCTGACCCACACTGCTTTCTGATTGGCTGAAACCAAGCCTGCATTGCGGCGTCAGCAGCAGAAATAGGACATGTTCTATACCCGGCGTCATAGGATTCCGCCGCCTGGCACCATTGATGCTGTTGCCTGACGCCAGGCGCCGATGTCATGCACACGTGGCAGCGCCTTGAAACTGCCGCCGGGAGTGAGATCCGCCGCGCGGCATCATGACGCTGACGCTCGTGTGCATCGGGCCTTACGGGATGGGCGGTGGTCTAATTGGTCGCGCGTCGGACTTAGCCGCTGCGCTACTTAACGACCCAGACCGCTGTCACGGCGATGAAGCGTGGGTTCGAGCCCAGGTCGAGCTTGTGATATGTGATACCTGTTTTTCCTGGCTACCGGGATGCTCATCGGGGGTTTCTCTCCGAGGTATCCGGTTTTCCTCCCCCAGAAAAAAAAAAAGAAAAAAAGATAGGTATTGGGTGGTGCTGCACCCCGGCGACGCGCTTCCCCCGCGGGAAGCAGCCCGAATTTCCCAAAAGGACCAATACAGTAGAAAAAATTTGACGTCAATGTATTGCATTCAGAATCCTATAATTTACCACTAAGACAGACTGCGCTTATCGTACATTTGCACCCCAAGAGCGCCATTGTTCTTAAACAAAGGTTGTCTTCTGCCTAGCAGTCTTTTAATCTCCAAGCGCAACTTGAAATGTTTTGGCGAGCGCTCTTTCAGTTTTGTCGCTCCAACCTTTTGGAACTCTCTGCCTGCAAATCTGCGAAATGGGACCACACTGTCTGTTTTCAAGAGCAATCTTAAAACGTTCCTAGATCCTTTTTTTTGCAAAGCCTTCCAGTAATTTCCTCCAGTTGGTCTTTGTTGCTTGAGCGGCGTCAGACCACGTATAATTAACTCCAGTAATTTCCTGTTTAACTAGTCAGTTTCACCAGTGTACGCCTGTTCATCGTTGTATAATGTGCGTGAGTGTGAGTGAGTGATAGGCGCATGGAGTTTTATTTAAAGAAATGCGCCCTACACATACCATTTAGTATCATTATTATTAACAGGCGGTTTAAAAAGAAATTTGATCGGTCTGAGCTGAAACTGTGACTGAGGAGGCACTGTTACTGACCGAAACGTAATTGGCTATGTTCACACTATACATTCGGTGTACGCCAGAAATCAGTGAAGCCGATGCACAAAAGAAAAGTCGGACACACAGGCACGTTCGTGTGTTTCAGCAGATTTCTACTATGCAGCAACGATTGTGTTTTATGAAAAATGCCCTGAATCAATGCAGATGAATACACAGAAATCACAAAGTCAAAGTCAAAGTGTCTTGGACGAAACGGAAAATCAAAACACATAAACCAGCTGACCAGGCAAGGACAGACTACCATCTTCCGCCTGAGAACTGGCCACTGTGGTCTCCAAAAACATATGAAGAAGATTGGCCTCGTGGACACAGCATCATGCCAGTGTGGTGCTGAAGAGGAGACTCCAGACCACATCCTACAAACCTGCCCACACCTCGAGCAGCTCCGCCGTGAAATCTGGCATATCGACACCAGCCTTCACGACAAACTCTGGGGGAACAGCGACGACCTACAAAAGACAGAGCAGTTCATCGACATGTCGGGACTGCGAATTTGACGGCCAGATGGAACGCAGAAGAAGAAGAAGAAGGAAAATCAAAAACCATGACTTACTGACCAAAGACAGTGACCACCTTTACAAAATGAGATGGAAAAACAAATAATCAATAAAAACGTCAAATGTTTTTTGACTTATGCGTACAGCTTATAAACTACGCCGCAACGGTCAGATTCACGCACAACAGTCACCTAGGTGTTGCATTCTGCGGTGGAGAATGCTTGGCTCATTCGCACAATGGAACTACGTGACGTCACGTGGACAGTGAGGTAGCCAATCGCGCGCCACAAGTAAGGACGTTTTCATAAGTTATGTGCCATTTTACGTCAAATTTTACGTTTCAAGTTTCTTTGTCGTTACAAAGAGTGGCAGCGTGTTTTCCGAAAGTGAAGCGAATAAAATGATTTGAAACTGTATTACGTTAAATGGGTCTCATGGATATGAGTATTTCCGTACATATTTTTTTTCTTAAATTTTAGGCTCAGTTGCTTCCCCTTGGCACGAGAAAATACGAGACGAGATCATCGTGTCCAGTCATATACAGACTTCAACATAAGTCAAGGACTACCTTGACAGACAGGCCTAATTTTTAAGAATTCACAAAAAATAGGGATCAAGGAATCTTTCAAAATTTCAAAATCTTTCAAAAGTGTTAAAGGGTTAACAGTGCATCCTGTAAAGCTTGCTGAAGCTGAAAAACCACCATGTGCTGCACGGACATCTCTGTGTGCTGCGAGAGTGTTTGCAAGTGGTCCTTGACTTAGGTTGAAGTCTGTATCATACCAATCTGCGCCCGGAGACCGCATGAAGTGTTTTCCCTGATCCAGAATGGATGCCCGGATGTTTCACCCCGAGATCCTGAAAATCCTGGTGGGATGAGCGGAGACTCCTGCATTGTTATCCACCCACCCCACCCCCCAAAAAAAAATAAAACCAAAAAAAAAACAAAACAAAAAAACCCCCAAAAAAACAACCAAAAAAAAAACAAAAAAAAACAACAACCAAAAACGTGAAACCGGCAGTGATATCTTAAGACAGCATACTAAGCATTGTTCTCAGAAGTCGTCATTTCTTCTACACACAAAACTCACAGTGTCCAAAAAAAAAAAAAAAAAACAAACCAAAAAAACCCGTGAAACCGGCAGTGACATCTTAAGACAGCATACTACAGTATTTATTGTTCTCAGTAGTCGTCATTTCTTCTACACACAAAACTCACAGTGTCAAAAACAACAACAACAAACAAACAAACAAAAAGCAAAACTAGGCACCCTGAACACAGACACTCATCAAGCCCACAAACTTATTACAGTGTTGAGATAGTGCACATTGTCACTGAGCCAGAATCATCATACAACATCACTGACAAAGTGACAATACGAGTGCCAAGCACAGCAAACCTTCTTCCTCTTTGCTTAATCTCCTGGTTTGTCTTTAAGCGCAAGGAGGAAGGAACTTTTCGCATGGGCCACTTCTGCGCTTTATGGGGGACTCTGCATTAGACCAGAGTCATTGCGATGAAGTACTTCACAATGAAGCCAAGTCTGCTGCAAACCACAGTCTCAGGTATTTAATTACTTGTCACATTAAATTTGAAAAAAAAGGCAAACGTGTCTGCGTGTTTGCTCTGGCCATCATGGAGTAGACATTTGAAGCAACAGAATCACCATCTTGATGATTTTCCCATGCGACTGTATTTCCTTACACGTGATTGTATTTCCCACTACGTCACTGTATTTTACTTGACGTCATCGCATGTATTCAATGCCAACCAACATCAACGTATTTCACATTATGTCAACGTATTTCGCTCCGTGCCAACGTAGCTTGGTCTACACCCGGATAATCATTTCCCGCTGTGTCAAGGTGTCTTCCTCTAAGTCAAGGTATTTCCCTATACATCAACATATTTCACTCTCGGTCAACGTATTTCAATCAACTCATTTCAGCGATTTTCTCTCCGTGTTTCCTCCAACTCATTATTTCATTCTGCGTTACCAAATATCCACACATCACTGACATCATCACGCACATCTTAGTCATCGATGACGCGGCATATGAAGCGCGATGCCGGAGCTGGGATAGTGCCTGGAGCGCTTCCAGAAACACAGCGACTCTTTCAGGCTCCGTCGGAAGTGATCGGAGAACATCCAGTAAATAAAAGGGTTCAGTCCGCTGTTCAAGTACATCATGACTGAGGCCACAGGCGACAGAATGTCCAGCACGCCTCCTGACGGGGTCTGAATCTGCCAGTAGTGCAGGAGGTTCCTCACGTGGTAGGGCAGCACGCACACGGCGAAGGTCGTCACCACGGCGATGAGCAACCGGATCACCCTCCGGCGAGACTTCAGGCCGCGCTGCGAGCTGACGCGGTAGTGGCAGCGAAGCCTCCTGTGTCCGCCACCTGCGTTCCCGCCTCCCCCACCCCCGTTCCCGCCTCGGTATATGTCGCCGCCTCCTGCTAGGCCTCCCACGGCGTTGCCGTCGACCAGGCGGCTGCGGTAGCTGTCGTAGTCGTCCGAGGATCCGATGTCGCTCATCTCGTAGTCGTCCGAGGTCCTGCATCTCCTCACGCCGCGGGCGTTGGGCTGCTGCTGGCGGAACTTGGGCGACCCTGTCCTCTGCCCGTAGCTGGGGCTGTTGTTGGCCAGGCAGTTTCTGTTGCAGTTGAAGCAGCCGTTGCAGGCGGTGACCGGCTTCATCTCCATGTGGCCGTTCACGTCCCTCGTCTGGCTGCAGCAGAAGCGGCAGCCTTTGTCGGTGTTGCTCCAACACACGCCCCCGCCTTGCTTCCCACCACCACCGCCGCCACCAGCACGAACGTCGTCTTCATCCCCGTACTTGTTCAGCAGGGATGGCTTGCTGCCGCACATCCCCCTTCCTCCCTCCTCCCGCCGTCCGTCGCCATGGTTACCATTCCCGTTGCCGTTACGACCCCCACCCCCACCTCCTCCTCCGCCTCCCACTCCCACCGTGACCACTGAACCGAAGCCGTTCTCGTTGACCCCTTCGCAGTAGGTCACGCACGTGCGTCCGGCCTGTGTGAGGCAGCCTCGCATGGAGTTGCCCCCGTGACGGTGGGGAGCGGCGTCTATGGCCGTGGTGATGGTGGTGTTGACCGACCCGTTGCCATGGCGATGGGTGGTGTTGGCGGCGGCGGTGATGCTGGATGCCCAGAGCGTGCAGGAGATGTGTCCGTACATTACCACGATGATGATCAGAGGCAGCATGTACCACAGGACGAAGTGTGCCGTGTAGTACGTTTTCTGGAAACCAAGAGAGGATCAGTTCTGTACGTGTGTTATAGCATTCAGCACATCCAGGCAACACGAGCTATTATAAAATCCCCTCGACGAAAGTGTCGCCCGAGAGTATAGCAATAATCTATGCTGAAAAGAATCTGTCTGTCTGTCTGTCTGTCTGTCTGTCTGTCTGTCTGTCCGTCTGCCTGACTGTCTGCCTGTCTCTTTCTCCAGAATCTCCCTCGAAGTCATTCACCCAGTGTAGTAGAAACCTACGGAGAACTCTCTCTCTCTCTCTCTCTCTCTCTGTGTCAGACTGTCTGCTTGCCTGTCTGGTTTTCCCTCTCTCTCTCCCAAGCCCCCTTCCTCTCCACCCAGCAAATCCTTCGCCCAAGTGTACTAAGAATCCACGTCGAAAAGAGCTCACCCTCCCACCCCCAGGCTGTGTGTGTGTGTGTGTGTGTGTGTGTGTGTGTGTGTGTGTGTGTGTGAATGTCTGTCCCCCCCCCCGACCTCCCCCGGCCTTTTTCTGTTTCTCTCTGTCTCTCGCATACAGGTATTTGAAATGAGCAGCTTCAGTATGACGAAAATACAAACCAGCCAACAGAAAATTTACAATTCACCAAATAACGTACTCCACAGCTCGAAAGCGCAGACAAATACGTTAAGCTTATCGAGACACTCAAAAGCTCGGGTCGAGAGTTCGAATCCCGCTGAGAGCCAAGTATTTGTACTAGCTTTTTCCTCATTACTCTGTCTTGGATATTTGCCGTGTATGGTGAAAAAGGATGCTAAACTTTCAAATACTCACCGCCCACCAGTATCATCACTGACCTTTTTGTGCAAGAGTCCCATATCTTCTTTCGAAGAGGGTGGGGTGGGTGTTTGGGGATTTAACGTCCTATTCCACCACATACGGGTGATATCAAAGACGGGGCAACGATGAAAAAGCAAAGCAGAAATATTTGGCCCCAGCCGGAATACGAACTCATGACCCGAGCATTAGAAGTCCAACGCTCTACCATTCGGCCACCCCGGCTCCCCTTCTTGCGAAGAGAATAGCTTGACAACCCACCATGTTGATGATGTCATGCATGTAGAAGCAGAACCCATCGCCGCCCGATTCGGTGAGATCAAATACGATGAGGATGGGGATGTTGTAGACTGCAGCGACCACCCACACCACGACCTGCGCAACGACCAGACGCGAAGCGGTCAGGAATCGGCGAGAGCGCAAGGGATGCGTGATGGCTATGTAGCGCTCCAGAGCGATCACCACGAGCAGCAGTATGGAGGCTGTGTAGGCCATGTAGTTCACGAAGAAATACAGCTTGCACATCACCTGAAACACGCGTATGAAGGGTATTTATTGTACTGGGGAGTAGAGTTTGCACGTGATCTGGAACAGGAAGATGCAGGAAGAAATACAGCTCACACATGACCTGAATCAGGACGATGTAGGTCATTTATTGCAGGAAGAAATACTGCTCACACATGTCCTAAAACACAAAGATGTAGGCCATGTATTGCTCTGGAAAATGCAGCTTGCAATTAACACGAAACACGCAAATGTTGGCCCATTATTGCAGGAAGAAGCATAACCTGCACACGAAGATGTCGGTCACGTATTTTACACACACACACACACACACACACACACACACACACACACACACACACACACACACACACACTTGAAATAAGTACGTGCATA
The DNA here is from genome assembly GCA_018292915.2 of Batillaria attramentaria. NCBI lineage: Eukaryota > Metazoa > Mollusca > Gastropoda > Batillariidae > Batillaria > Batillaria attramentaria. The sequence continues at coordinate 1,214,234 of JACVVK020000017.1, read as the reverse complement.
AGTATAATATGAAAGATGACATGAAACCTGAAATAAAGTAATGGAGGTCACGTAGAAATACGGCTTACGTGTATCCGGAACTACAAAGATGAAAATTCCTGTTCTTCGCGTTAGAAACATAGCTGCATTATCGCCCTACGCTAAAGGAATGACGGAGAGGACATAAGCAGATCAGGACTGCAAAGAAAGTTCCGAACTGGAAATCCCACGACAGAAAAATGCACACAGGCAATGTGCCACATTACTAAATGAAACAGAACTTGCCAGTCTCTCGGAAGAAAAGTATGTGATCGATTTGGCGTTGCATTTTTTTTTTTGAGTCATCTGTAATTTATGATCAGCCGCCGGCCTAAGGCGAAGGAACTTGCCTCTCGCAAGTTTAATCCTTATCCACTGTAATGCAAGTCAGCTCCAAGGGAATACAAGGAGAGATATAGGAGACGGAGAATTTTATCACCGACACATTTCCCTAGATCCCACGAGGATTTTAATCTGTTTGACAGGCACGTGATTTTCCTGACAGGACTCAGAACAAAAGTCGCAGCATGCTTGTGATTCAGAGAGAGAGAGAGAGAGAGAGAGAGAGAGAGAGAGTGCCGGAACCATAACAACCTCAATATGAATGTAACATGTGGGCCAAACAGTATCCGATGAGTTACAGTGGGGAAGCAACAACAACAACAACAACAACAACAAAACTCCACCAAAAACACCCCCTCCCCCCCCCCAAAAAAAAAAAAAACCCACAAAAAACCTAACCAAAGAAAAAACAAACAAACAACAAACAAAACAACAACAACCCCCCTAAACAACAGCAGCTGCAGAGACAAGAACAATTAACTACACGACACGAAACAAGAAACAAACAAACAGACAAACAAAACAAAGCAAACAAACAAACGAACAACAACAACGACAACAACAATTAAGCAAACAAACATTCTCACGTGTACTGAGATAATATTATTAGGTATGGTCTTGTTGCCATAGTAATGGGCAAGCCAGAACTGATTCTCGAGACCCACCGGGGAACTAACTGTTTAAAGCTGTCTTCAATTATTTCATCCCCACGGGTGTACCCTTCGAACAATAACGCCAGCCACACACACAAGCTCATAACATGTTTAGCACTAATTAGCAGGGGGTAATCGCGTGCGTCGGGGCTGATGTCTTCTGTTCGCCAAGTGTGGAATTCGACGAATGTTCAGTTGTCATCTAGCAAAGTTACCTACTGCGACAGAAAGTGTAGCGGGGAGCTGGCAGGTAACAACATGTTCTCCGGTATGCAATGCCAACTAGGAACGGGTGATGTTGTTCGTCTGGAATCCGTTCAGTCAAGCAACACAACAACTAAGTCAATGGCAGCACCTTTGGAAACTTGGGAACTGGGTGAAGATGGTTTGTGGTTAAGCTCCTGTATTGTGGGGCGGTCGGTGGAGTAGTGGTAATATTTTAACTCCTGTCGGAAATGCGAGAGATCTGGGGTTCGAATCCCGCTTGGAGCATCGGGCTTTTTTCACCTTTAGTATGTGGGATCATCGGTTGTCAATTCAATTCAATTCAATTCAGTTGCTAAAGACTTAGTTTCTATTGTTTTATTCTGTTTTGACAACTACTTTCAACACCTGCCATTCTGTCGCAGAACTGAGTCAGTGAGTTCAGGTTTGTTGTAAAGACGCTCTCTTGAACAGTGAACGGTATATTGTCGCTCAAACGGCCCGTGTCTTTTCCTTTGCCGTTCTTGTGAACTTTGGGGAGCCGGGATAGCCGAATGGTAGAACGTTGGACTCTCAACGTTCGGGTCGTGAGTTCGAATCCTGGCTGAATATTTGTGCTCTCTTTATTCTCGTTGTCCCGTCTTTGATATCACTCTTACCTTGCGGTAAAGGACGTCAAACTCCCAAACACCCCATCCATCCTCTTGTTAACTTGTTTGCTGTTTGGACTTTGAAACCTTAACAACTGAAACCTTAGCAATCACTGGAACCTTCTTTTTCACCCTTTGCTCTCTGGGGTTCATTTGGGTTGTTTGTGTCCTGTGCCGTTGCGTGTTTAGTGTGTGTGTGTGTGTGTGTGTGTGTGTGTGTGTGTGTGTGTGTGTGTGTGTGTGTGTGTGTGTGTGTTGTGTGTGTGTGTCTATCGCCGTCATGACAAACTCTATTCATAGCCGGGATGTTAATCTACAGCATCGCAACAGCATCAGACTCAGCTTATAGAATTGTAGCCATCGGCACTACAAATCCAATCCAATCCAATCAAGTACAATCCAGTTCAGTCAAATCCAATTTAGTCCAAGCAATCCAACTCAAAATACTGTTTATCCAGTGGGGCAAAACTAAATGGTGAATGTCTTTTAACTAATGAATGTCTTATTCATTTCAGTGTTGGCGCTGGTTCACCACTAACGTTTGAATATAACAAAGTTACTTTTCTCTCTTAGTCTTACGTTAGCCTCGCCACCGTATCCCCCCCTATCCAACCCCACTCCCCCCCCCCACACACACACATACACCCCTCCCCCCCCCCCCCCCCACATACACACACATACACCCCTCCCCACACACACACTCGATGTGGTGGATCATGTTCAGACTAAAGTTGTTTTTGATTGGAACGGGTCAGCAGCGAATCAGTCTTTGGTGCTTGCGCCGCTTTCAGCCCTAAAAACTCACTCACCCTTTGATAGGAACTTAGAACCTATGAGGGACAGGAACAACCGCCCACAGGTTCCGCGGAATCAAAAAAAAGAAAAGTTTGCAGAGCAGAATCTATGGAACTTAGTCCTTTTTTCGCACTGAACTGATATGGTCGGAACTATCAGACAGGTTCACACCGTACGAACGGCAGCTAAACATAGAAATCGAAGAAGTAGATTGCCAGCGCATTGTCTCTCTTCACTCAGTAGCGAATATGCCGCAGTCAGAGCTTAGTCGATCTACACGATAAAGCTTTCATTACTATGAGCGCTCTGATAGAAATCCATCTCAGCGAAATTTTGCACCCAGACCAGTCCAGATGGCACCTTAAACGCCGGCTCTTAACTAGGGCACTGCGGAGCGCCACAGTATTGTGCACACAGGTGACACAGTTGTGATTTGCGGGGTTTCCACCGCTGTGGCGTCATCACAGCAACCTGGATTTGAAATAGCCACAACTGTGACTGTGGTTTCCACAACAGATTCTGATTGGCTGTACTACGTCACTCGGCGTGCAAACCGTGCGTGGCGGACAGTGCATCTTCAATCGGTTTGTCAGCGAGCACTGCTGTGTTCAGTTTTGTAGTTAGTATACACACAGACACACCGAGCGCAACGACAGTGATGTGCACATGTGTGTTTCGCGCGCTGTGCCCAGTTAAGACTTAAGAGTAGGCTTAACGCTCGGAAAAGCCCATACGCACTCTACCCCGTCGCTCGTCTCCCCAGAGGTGGCGTGGTCTTTGAGACTTTTTTTCTGCGTACGCTGAAACTAATGTATGCATACATGCGAGAGGTAGGAATTCGAGTCCCACTCGGGGCAAAGAATTTTTCCTACTCGTATGTGGCACCGTTCATTCGGGCCGATCGTCGGGCCGCGGGGGTTCTCTCCGGGTACTCCGGCTTCCTCCACCTCTGCTTTGGAGATGTTCAGCCCACCAAATTTGAAAAATAAATGCAATTTTAAATTCCGAAATTTGAATAGCTGAGCTGACCCTTCGCATCACGTGATTGTAGTGTGTTTATGTCCAGTGTGTGAGAGAATGCGTGTGATTCACGTGAGCGTGCGTGTTGGGTTCAGTTCGCGGCGCTTTGAGCCGATTCATGAAATTGGGTAAAGCCCCTATACAATACTCATTATTATTATTGTTATTATTATTATTATCTATGATGATGATTGATGATGAGCACAGCACACACCCAGTCAAGGGATGGGCAGTTGTTTCGCAACTTTAACGTCCTTTTCCACATCACACGACATATCAAGGGTGCTCATATGGCGTGTACTCACACCCCTTTGTCCTAGGGGCTGAAAATGTATTTTTGTACCCTCGCGTTGTAGACAAGCAGTCGGTTTCACGGTTTCGAACGAAATGGTATAATATAAGTTCCGAGCCTCGTTGAGTGGAAACACGTACACTACACCTAACAACACATTAACCTACTTCAGGCCAGCCGGTTAGCAAATGAAACGACTACGAAGACAGCACTTCAGTAGTGTCATTATCCCGTAAAGGGAAAAACAAGACGGTCCTTAGAGACTTGCAAATGAAACCAACACTCGAGTTGAGACGGATCCCGTTCTGTTCTCATCTAGTTTACGGCGCTACGGACACCGCGAAAGGAAATATTCCTCTAGGGGAAGGGTTTGTAAATTAGGACTGAGTCCTGATGGAATGTCTTCGGACTTATGATTACGGGGTAGTGCTCTGTCTGTCTATCTGTCTGTGTGTGTGTCTGTGTGTGTGTGGCTGTATGTGTGCGTGTCTGTCTATGTCTGTCTTTGTTTGTCTTCGTCTGTCTGTCTTTGTATCTGCCGGTCTGTGTCTGTGTTTCTCTATCTACCTGTGTCTATCTGCCTATCTGTCTGTCCGTCTGTCTGCCTGCCTGCCTGCCTGTGTGTGTGTGTGTGTCTGCCTGTCTGCCTGTCTGTCTCTCTCTCTCTCTCTTATAGGCGGGGATCCGGGATAGCCGAATAGTAGAGCGTTGGACTCCCACTGTTCGGGTCGTGAGCTCGAATCCCGACTGGGGCCACATATTTGTGTTGGTCTTTTTCTTGTTGCCCCGTCTTTAATATCAACCGTAAGTGGTGGAAAAAGACGTAAAACTCCTAAACACCCACCCATCCCACCCGCTCTTATATGCACGCTATCACATTTTGTACATGATGCTCAGTAAATGGTGTTTTTTTTTTTTTTTTTTTGCATTACGATTCGCGAGTGCTTGAGGGCACACTATGCCTCTGTGTGTGTGTGTGTGTGTGTGTGTGTGTGTGTGTGTGTGTGTGTGTGTGTGTGTGTGTGTGTGTGTGTACTCATTTCTTCCTTTATTTTGTCCTCTTTACGTTTGTTTTTGTTTTTAATTTTTGTTTAGCTTTTGTGGTTTATTGCTTTAATGCTGTCGTAGTTTAGTAAGGGCAGATTGTTCTGAATCCTTACGTAATAAAGTTTCATCATCATCATCATCATCATTTCTCTCTGTGTCACACACACACACACACACACACACACACACACACACACACACACACACACACACACACACACAGAGGCAGAGAGAGAGAGAGAGAGAGAGAGAGAACGAACGAACGAACGAACGAACTTTATTTTCCAACGGAAGTGAAAAGTACAAATCAGAACGTATGAGAGAGAGAGAGAGAGAGAGAGAGAGAGAGAGAGAGAGAGAGAGAGAGAGAGAGCTCAAAACGCAGAATGAATAGATTTATATGATAGGTCAGCGACCCTTCCAAAGTGATTTTTCAGGCAAATATAGAAGTACAAATCAGAACGTATGAGAGAGAGAGAGAGAGAGAGAGAGAGAGAGAGAGAGAGAGAGAGAGAGAGAGAGTAAAAGTTGTCTGATTACTAATACAGTCATGTACTTCATAGGGCATTGACAGGACAAGTTTAACGTTCCCAGAAGTCGATCTACGTCAACTATGTTGCGAGTACTGACATAGACGTATGTGTTTACACCAGTTGGTAATAAGCTGAAATCCCAGGGCGATGACTTGTACCGCACGGTCCTAATCGGTCCCGAGAAAAGAACAGGGGAAAAAAAATTCGCCATTTCGAGTTCGCCATATTTCTTTTCGCGTGCTGATCCGAAACTCCAGCGGTGTGCGTACAATAGTAATGACATCGCGTGTTACTTACACAGAGCTGCAGTGCAGAAATGAATCATGCCTGCCGTTGAAAACGTAGTTCAGTCGACCGCCCCGTTTGCTGGTAAATCGACGAAAACAAATGACGACGACGACAGACGAGGTTGACGATGACAAAGGTAATGGTGATTACGATATTATACGCAATGGAGAAGATGACATCACAAAGAATAATGATGATGATGATGATGATGGCGGCGGTGATGGTGATGATGATGATGATGATGATAACAACACTGTTCAGTTCAAAGGAACAGTTCTGGGTGAAGACGAAAACTTTTTGGTGACTTACTTCAGTGTGTGTGTTGTGTCTATCTGCGATGAAGTATGTACTTTTGGATGGGGGGGGGGGGGGGGGGGGTGTGGTGACTACACTCAGACCATCTCAGTGCTAGAGGCTGACGTCAAAAGTTTACTTCGCGGAATTGACGTCATCTCTCTCTCTCTGTATGACGACCTGCCTAAGGCTGACGTCAAAGTTTCGTGTCTTGTCAGTTGACTGGAGAAGACTAGCAAAACAAGAATGCAGGCGCCACAACGCTAGAACTCGCCTCCCTTGCTTTTTCTCTTTTTCACCGCATTACTAAATTGGTGACCCCGACGCCGAACAACGCAGGTATGGCAGAAATACCTCCAGCTGTTCAGCTAGCTGACCTTGCGGCCCAACTGCAGGCCCTCAACGGTCAAGCCAACCAAGGAATCAACGCAGTAACCGTCAAACTTCCTGATTTCTGGATAAAATCGCCTGAAGTTTGGTTTGCCAGAGCTGAAGCACAGTTTGGCACCAAAGGAATCAATCAAGACCAAACGAAATATGACTATGTTGTCAGCGCACTTGATATCAATACTGCTGAAGAAATGCAGGCAATCCTCACCAACCCACCGAATGAAGAGAAATACATCGCTTTGAAGACAGCTCTCATTAAGACATTCGGAAAAACCCAAGCGCAGAAAGATGCAGAACTGCTTCATCTGAATGGGCTTGGAGACAAGCGTCCTACCTCTCTCTTACGCAAGATCAATGCGCTGAATGACGATCCTAAAACGCTTAAGAGAGCGCTTTTCCTGGCGAATCTTCCATCTGACATGAGAAGTATTTTAGCAGGACACAACATCATGGACACAGAAGTCCTTGCTGAGGCAGCAGACCGCATCTGGGAGACACGTTCCCTCAACGTTCAGCAAGTCTCCATGGCTACGCCAGAAACACACGGGACAAACCTGGCTTTATTCTCAGCCCGGGACATGGACACACAACCTGTAGAGCAGAATGTCTCTGCCCTCAGGTCAGCAAAGCGACAACGTCAACCTCCTTCACAGCGGGGCACAACCAATGCGCCCCCTGTCTGCTTCTACCACCAGAGATTTGGACCAGATGCTCGACGTTGTCAGCCTGGCTGCAAATTTGCAACGTTGCTCTCCAAATCGAACAACCAGGACACATCCGCGGGAAATGCCAAAGCCAGCCGTTGAACGTGGCAGCGGCTGGCGTCTCCAATTCCAACACGTTTTCAGTTTATGATAGGCACACCGGCCATTCCTACTTGGTAGACACTGGTGCTGATGTCTCCGTTTACCCAGCCTCTCCTCAAGATCGCAAGACCAAGTCACCTTCCATGTCACTCACTGCTGCAAATGGAAGTTCCATCAAGACCTGGGGTAAGCGAAACATAACTTTGGAAATCCGACCCAAGCATGTGTACACTCACGAATTCTACCTCGCTGATGTTACTCGCCCCATTCTCGGCGCTGATTTTTTCATTGCTCACGAACTTGTCATTGACCTGAAAGGTAAACGCCTTCTGTCCCTTGACAACACTTCGGTTTTCCTCAAAAACACTGACGACCCCATGACACTTGCGGGTTTATCAGTTCATCCGCACAACGAATACTCCGACCTTCTCCACCAGTTCCCAGAGTTACTCACTCCACATTTTGACTCTACGGTGAACAAACACGGCGTTGAACATCACATTGTAACACATGGACCACCAGTACACGCTCGTGCTCGACGCTTGAGTCCGGAGAAGCTAGCTGCTGCCAAAGCTGAATTCTTGAAGATGGAAGAAATGGGCATCATCAGACGGTCTGACTCGCCATGGTCTTCGCCTCTTCATGTGGTTCCCAAAGCGGGAGGTCAATGGCGTCCCTGTGGAGACTACAGGCAACTGAATAATGCTACCAAAGATGACCGGTATTCCCTACCACATATCCAAGATTTCAACAATATCCTCACAGGATGCAAAATCTTCTCCAAAGTGGACTTGGTCCGCGGATACCATCAGATCCCGATGGCGCCATCTTCTGTTGCCAAAACAGCCATCATCACCCCCTTTGGACTCTGGGAATTTCTTCGAATGCCTTTTGGATTGAAAAATTCCGCTCAGGCATTCCAACGATTGATGGATGGCATCCTGCGGGACGTTCCATTCGCTTTTGTGTACATTGATGATGTACTTGTGGCCAGCCGCTCACGCGAGGAACATCTCGATCATCTCCGGCAGGTTTTCTATCTTCTGTCCATCAACGGACTGGTTATCAACAAAGGCAAATGTGTCTTTGGTGTTCCTGAGCTTGATTTCCTTGGCCATCGCGTCAGTGCTGAAGGAATACGGCCACTTCCAGACAGAGTTGCTTCTCTTCAAGACTGTCCTACTCCTGCCGATCGGACAAGTCTTCAACGGTTTCTGGGGATGATAAATTACTACCATCGATTCATTCCACATATTGCTGGAATTCTAGCCCCCCTTCATGCACAAGCTAGTGGCAAAGGACAGTCAATTCAGTGGACTGAATCTTGTCAAACTGCGTTTGAAAAGGCCAAAGAAGCTCTGAAAGAAGCTGTTCTTCTACATCATCCGATTCCAGATGCACCTACGAGTCTTACAGTCGATGCTTCAAACTCAGCCATAGGTGCCCAACTCGAGCAGAAACAAGGGCAGCACTGGGTACCTCTTGCTTTCTTCTCTCGAAAGCTTTCTGATACAGAGAAGAAATACAGCGCTTTTGACCGTGAGCTTTTGGCAGCCTACAGTGCCATCAAACACTTCAGACACTTTCTCGAAGGAAGGTCTTTCACGCTGTACACTGATCACAAGCCGCTGGTATCTGCTCTCAAAAACCAAACTGAACGCTCTCCTCGCCAGACGAGACACCTCTCCTACATAGCCGAGTTCACCACTGACATCCAGTACATCACAGGCAAGTTCAATGTTGTGGCTGATGCTCTTTCACGCTTCAATATCAACTCCAGTCATGAAGAACATGACTGCTGTTCTGCTGACAATTTCAGTCCGGTAGATTCTGAACTCTGTTGTGAGGAGTTCATCTGCTGTTCTGTCGGCAACTTTAGTCAACTTGCTCTTGATCAAGTTCAGTCGGGTGAGATGGATTCCTATCGCACATCTATCACCGGTCTGAAACTCCAAGATGTCCCGTTTGGTTCGTCAACTCTGCTATGTGATACCTCCACAGGGGTCACTCGACCTGTGTTACCAAGTTCATGGACACGTCCAATATTTGATCAAATCCATGGACTGTCACATGCTGGTGTGCGTCCCACACAACACGCTATCAGCCAACGTTTTGTGTGGCGTGGTATGAAACGTGACATTCGCAAATGGTGTCAGGAATGTCATCCCTGTCAATCCTCCAAGATTCATCGGCACACGCGAGCACCATTGATTGAGCGACCACCCCCAACAACCCGCTTCAGCAGCCTTCATGTGGACCTAATAGGTCCTCTCCCTGCCAGTCAAGGCATGACCTACCTGTTCACCATCATTGACCGCTTCACCAGGTGGCCGGAAGCTATTCCTCTTCCGGATGCTCATGCTTCTACTTGTGCTGAAGCTCTTGTCCATCACTGGATTGCCAGGTATGGTGTCCCTGAAGAAATCACATCTGATCGAGGAAGTCAGTTTACCTCAAACCTCTGGACTGAGTGCAACAAACTCTTAGGCATTGAAAGTCACAAAACCACAGCCTATCACCCCCAGGCCAATGGTATGATTGAGCGTTTCCATCGTCAACTGAAAGCAGCACTCAAAGCACGCACTACTACTCCCAGCTGGTTCACAGAACTACCCCTAGTCCTACTAGGTATACGTTCTTCTTGGCGAGTAGACCCTGGCTGTTCCCCCGCTGAACTTGTCTATGGTTCGACTCTTCGCCTGCCTGGTGAGTTTCTTCAACCGTTAGACACTCATGCCGTGGAACCAGACTCAAGCTTCCTTAAAGCTCTGCAACGAAGCATGCGCACTGCGCTACCGCCAGCCCCGACTTACCATGGAAAGCAACGTGTCTACATGCCTTCAAACCTGGCCTCCACTGGTTTTGTCTATGTGAGACACGACGCGCACCGCCACCCACTCCAGCGACCTTATGACGGCCCTTTCCGCATCATTGACACAAATGACAAATTCTACACCCTCGACATCAATGGTCGCTCAGAAAAAGTGTCCGTCGACCGTCTAAAAGCCGCTTTTGTGACACCACTTACCACTTCGTAACACAAGATGTGGATATGCCTGATTCTTTGAGGTTACTTTGAATACTGTCAAATGTGCCGCTCCATACAAGTACTCCGCTAGGGAGGGGCTACTGTGGTGACTACACTCAGACCATCTCAGTGCTAGAGGCTGACGTCAAAAGTTTACTTCGCGGAATTGACGTCATCTCTCTCTCTGTATGACGACCTGCCTAAGGCTGACGTCAAAGTTTCGTGTCTTGTCAGTTGACTGGAGAAGACTAGCAAAACAAGAATGCAGGCGCCACAACGCTAGAACTCGCCTCCCTTGCTTTTTCTCTTTTTCACCGCATTACTAAAGGGGTGACGATGAGGGGGGTGGGGGACGAGGGGGGGGGGGGGAGGGAGGGGATGTGAGAATTCCTCTGATATCCAAGGTTCACGTGACCTATAAACCAATGAAAACTGTTTGACATGAATACGCTGACAACCGCGGACAGTGAGCCTGCATAATGAAACCATCACACACACAAATCATCAAAGAGAAACGGTCGGGTTGACGTTTGCTACTGACGTCTCTATCTCAGTGATGACAGGTGCAGTTCTTTACTATCCCGACAGATCAAAGCTGTCGCTGTATGCTAGAAAAATAATGACCCCTTTGTTGTGAACACTGAGTAGTCTAGGTAGGCCTTTGTGACCCGCCAGGTAAATTGACAGCTAATGCGACACAGATGGTGTTTTTCCTCCGATTGTCGGAATAATACACTGTGTTATTTGTGTTTCAGGACGGACTCTCTCTCTCTCTCTCTGTCCCTTTTATGTTAGAGTAACTGCATGCATTGTGTTCTTGTAGCTCTAGCAATGAAAATCGGACTACCTCATCAATGTCTTTTAGCAATGACTATCTTCTGCAAGAAAGGGTCATCTCTGTCTGTCTGTCTGCCCCCCCCCCCCTCCCCCCCCCCCCCCGAGGCTCTCTCTGTCTCTCTTAATTCCTTAATTTTTACTCATTGTGTTTGGCTTGTCGTTCCCTTGATATGCTGCGTTGTATTTTATTTGGTTTTGCTTGTTTGTTTGTTTGTTTTTTTTCTTCTCTTTTTTCTTTATACTTGTTTTGTTTGGTTTTCTTTCGTTTTTTGTAGTTAGGATCATGTAGTAGTTTTTTTTTTTTCGTTTTTTTTTTCTTCTGTTTTTGTTTTCTCTAGCAAGGACAAGTTGTAAAATAAGCACTTGTGCTTAACACTTGTATCCTTGTAAAGTAAAGTTAGTTCATTCATTCATTCATTCATTCATTCATTCATTCATTCATTCATTCATTCTCTCTCTCTCTCTCTCTCCAAGGCTCTCTCTGTCTCTGTCTCTCTGTGTCCCTCTCTTTCCGAGGCCCTCTCTGTCTCTCTGTAC
>JACVVK020000017.1:1157500-1200000 GCA_018292915.2 Batillaria attramentaria | reverse complement strand
AGAGAGAGAGAGAGAGAGAGAGAGAGCAATACAAAAATCAAAACAATCGGGCATGAACATCTGAAATACGGGAGTTCTGCACACTGTACAACATATTCCGCCTACTCATTCATACATATAATGCGAAGCGCGAACTATGTGAGGAAAACAAGGGGACTGAATGTATCTTTGTTTCTGCAGGGTGACTCCCCTTAGTGTGGAGGTGCGAATGTCCTGAACTGGCATCCACTTCCTAGAGACTGCCGGTTTTGCCGTGCGCGTGCAGTCTCCGTCGCAACGACATTATACGTAAACCAGCGCAAGGACTTTGATCTGCCAGGCTGAGAACTTATATAAGTCTTTATTAGTTGGGATTTACGTCATCGCACGCAAACGTTTTCAGTGCCAGTCAGAACTCGACAAAAATAGGTGTTTTTGCTGATAATCGATTTTTTTTTTTTTTTTTTTTTTTACTTTGAGCACGCAACCTGTCTGCCAACCAGAACTCGACAAAACGGTGTGTTCGCTGATAATCGATTTTGTTTTGGTCTTTGAAATTATGCCTATTTTTTCCACATAAAGACGAATGTCGAACATCAGACTTACATTATCGCCACAAGAAGCGAGTGACGGTTTTCCGTCGTAACAACGTCGTTAGCAATCCAACCCAGGGATTGTGATCTGACAGGCTGAGAACTTAATATGTAAGTGTGTATTACTGAGGATTTACGTCGCAACCTTTTTGCCAGGCAGAAACTCGAGAAATCGGTGTATCGGAATGTTCACTGATGACTGAGTTGTTGGGGTTTGTTTGGACTAGAAACTGGGTCTCTTCTTTTCCTGTTAAACGCCAAATTGAAATGCGAACAAGAGACGCAGGTTATTTGTGCGCCGAAAGAAACGCTGTTCAAAGCGGCTGGCTGTTTTACCGTCTAGACACTGTCGTAACGACGTCATTAGCAAACAAGCCCATTGAGAACTTATGTAAGTCTTAATTACTGTGGATTTACGTCACCGCGCGCAATTTTTTTCTGTCAGACAGTTAGTTAGTTAGTTAGTTAGGGCTTAACGCGACAAAGGCTAATTCGCGGCAAAATTAATGAAAATCCCTTCCTGCCAGGTCCTTTAAAACATAAAATTCCCCTGTTAAAACAAGACAATAAAACAAGTAATAAAAAATTAAAAATTTGTTAGTTCTAAATGAGAATTTTCTTTGAATACTTCAAAACTTTAACATAGGTGGTCAGGACATGTTCCAAGACTTGAATGATAAAATATAAAAGGTCAGTGCAAGTCGGGATAGTTCGGAGTGTCTATATTTTATTAAGAAAGGCAGAAGCAGACAAAATCTGCGTGTTTGCTGATAACTGAAATACCTAGGAACGCTATTTTTTATTATTTTTTTTTTGTCTTGAAACTTTTCGCTCCAAGATAAAAGCAAATGTGAAATGCAAACACCAGGCTTAGATTATTGCCAAAAGAAAAACTGTTAGGACAAATGAATTCCTATCGACCAACGGTTTTACCGTCCAGTTTCCGTCGTAACGAGGTCGTTCACAAACCAGGGTCTTTGATGTGACAGGTTTAGAACTTATGTAAGTCTGTATTAGTAGGGATTGACGTCATCAAAAGCATTTTTTTTTCTTTTTTGCCAATCAGAACTCGACAATATAGGTGTGTTCGCTGATGGCTGAAATGCCAAGGAAGCGAAAACTCAGGCCTTTTCTTTGCATGATGATGGCAAAGGCCAAATCCGAACTCTGAGTTTTGTCTATTGGAAATGCTGAACAAAAAGCTGTTAGACTAAACCAGACTAAATCAGTAGCCTGGATATCTCTACCGTCATTCGGTAAAACGGCCTAAGCGCCATGCGTTTGATGAGCACGTAGACCCTTTCACCACGTGACTTTAGATCTGCTATATTGACCACGGGAAATAAAGGCGAGGCCACGCGCATACATGGCTGGTTCATAGCTGCCGTTCTTGTAAAGTGAAAATCCGAAAGCACGGGGTTCCTTGGGTGGGCGGACATGGCGCTGGCAAAACGTCGCTTCAAACCACGCGAATGATCAATTTTCTTGCGCATGTCGCCACCAAAAAGCCCCGGACAAGAACACCAAAATGCGGGGAAACACCTCACATTTTGATGACGTAGCTCACACGTTCAGCACTGACATCATAGATTAATGTGCTCTTTCCAAATATGGTGCCCCCAGAACTACAAACGGACGCGTATTCCACTGAAAGGGGAGCGGGAATAAAACTGAGACACCTCCCAAAAACAACAACAACAACAACAACAAACCAAAAATCCAAGGACGACAGCAGCAACAACAACAACGGTAGGTGGTCTAGTGGTTAAGCGACTTCGTCACATGCGTTTGATTCACGTGAGCGTGCGTGTTGGATTCAGTTCGGGGCGCTTTAAGCCGATTCAAAACACTGGGTAAAGCGGCTTCATAATACACAGTTATTTTGAATATTATTAACAACACCACCACCAACAACAACAACAACACCAACAACAAATCGGGAATTTCATGGGAAATTCGGGATTCCGGGGCAGAGTTTAAAATCCAGGGCCCGTATGTAGGTACTCTAGGTGAATTCAACCCACGGCTACGGGCTTAACCCAAACTAGGACAAAAGAAACCCCAAAACAAAATTAAATAAAAAAAAAGAAAGCGAAGAAAGAAAGACAAAAATCTTTCCATAACGGTATGGGCACCTTGCTGGAATGGACCCGCTTCCTGATTTTAAAACAAACAAACAAACAAACAAACAAACAAACAAACAAACAAACAAACAAGCAAACAAACAAACAAAGAAATTTTTAACCCTAGAGCTAGTTTAGTTCGAGGTTAAACTCTAACCCGGGGCTAAACTCCCTAACCCCGACTTTTACATGCGGGCCCAGGAGATTCCGGGGTGGGTGGGTGGGTGTGTGTTTGGGGGTTTAACGTCCTTTTCCACCACATAGGTTGATATCACGAGTGGCAATCAGCAGTTAAACTTACTGGCTGATTAGCTGGTGTCCAAACCAAAAGAGTACCTGGAGACGGTCCTAACGGGCGGCGTATGGAGGAAGGAGCAGCTAACATAACTGAACAGTCCAGGTGAACACTATTCAAACCAGACAGACTGATAGATTGACCTCATTAAGAGCCCAAGCCCGAACACCCTCTGCCCGCTAAACGATAAGACTAGTTAAAAGGAGCAAGCCACCGCACACCAGTAGGAGCCACTTCAAGCCATTATTTTGTAAGGCATGGGTCTTGCCCACATGGCCCGAGACCGCTGCAGGTTGCATTACAGTGGCTTGAAGTGGCATGGGGGGGGGGGGATACAGACATGCTCCCATTTCAAAGTACCTGTCCAAGGATCCAAACAGGAGAGAGAAAGACAAAGAGACTTGGCAGCACGCAGAACACGCCCACGCAGAAGTCCGCCACCGCCAGGTTGGCCAGAAACAGGTTGGTGCGAGTGCGCATGCGCTTACTGTAGGCGAACACGATGAGGACGATGATGTTTCCTGAAACACACCAAGAACAGCAACTCAATCAATCAATCAATCAATCAATCAATCAATCAATCAATCAATCAATCAAAAAAGTACATCACTCAATCACTCGCTCACTCCTATTCAAATTGAATTCAAGTCCATTCAGTCAAATCCCATTCAATCCGATCGATCTGATTCACTCAAGTCCACATCAAATCCAATCTAATCCAGTCCAATCCATTCCAGTCTAATACAGTTCAATCCAGTCCAATCCAACCCAGTCTAATACAGTTCAATCCAGTCCAATCCAACCCAGTCTAATACAGCCCAATCCATTCCAGTCTAATACAGTTCAATCCAGTCCAATCCAACCCAGTCTAATACAGTCCAATCCATTCCAGTCTAATACAGTTCAATCCAGTCCAATCCAACCCAGTCTAATACAGTTCAATCCAGTCCAATCCAACCCAGTCTAATACACTTCAATCCAGTCCAATCCAACCCAGTCTAATACAGTCCAATCCATTCCAGTCTAATACAGTTCAATCCAGTCCAATCCAACCCAGTCTAATACAGTTCAATCCAACCCAGTCTAATACAGTTCAATCCAGTCCGACCCAGTCAAGTTCAAGTCAGTCCGGTTCCATGGTTCGTTTGACAAAAATGGCGGACGCTGCAGATGGAGCTGTTACTGCCCTCGAATTCGAAAGTTCGACTCGCAAAACTTGATCCTGTTTTGAAAGAAAAACTTTTTTTTTCTTGTGAAGTTGTTTGCTCGTCTTTAGTCACGTGACATGTCCGCCGAGATTTTGAAACCCGAGTATCATAACGCCAAAAAGCATGCTAGAATCAGTATAAGCAATCAGCCGAGAGAGAGAGAGAGAGAGAGAGAGAGAGAGAGAAAAGATGGTTGAATTGTACGAAGTACGCACTTTCGCCTCTCCTCTCGTCACGTGTTCGATTACGTCCTTGTCTGGTTTCCCACTCTCAGGACAACTCTTTTGCATCGCCTCACTAACCCCGTAGTTCACTAAGTCTCGAATCGCCACTGTCCCGGATGTATCTAAAAACCGGAGAGCACGCAACGCACTGAAGACATTTCTCTGTGGAGTACCACTTAGCGCAACACGGGGCAAGATTTCTCTTCTCCAGTTTCAAATCCTTTCCCTCAGGACGTACTATCAATTTCGAAAGTTTTTCCTCCATTGACTCTTACGTCGTCGTCCATTAGCTGAGAAAGTTAAAACCGCTAACGAGCGCTCATTCTCCATCCTCAGACCCCTTTCTTATTATCTTTCAGGGGGAAACGGGTCATTACCCTGGGTAGAACCGAAGGCGGACTCTCTCGTGCGAAGCGCAGTTGTCCGCACAGGATGAGGAAGTGATAATGGCACCCAAAAATCTTGTGCGGAAACATTTTGTTCGAATGACAGCGTCCCTAGTTCCATCAAAGGCTTGGAAGAAGAAGAAGAGAATCAAAACAAATGACACCTTGACGGTTGTGGGAAAAATTGGGGGAGGGGGGGTAGGGGGGGGGGGGGGAGGGGGGGAATTCTGATCTGCGGCTTGTTTTTGTTTAACACGTTTACTTTTTGTTTTTGTTTTCCTCGTCCATTTCATTTTCCCTTTTTGAATGAAGTCGCGAGAGCAGTGTTCCTTACTACTGTCTGCAGCGTTGAATCCGGCGAGCCCCAAGAATTCAGCCAATCACGTGCCGCGGTATAATGAGCACAACACGTGCCATGGTCTGGCAAACATTCTTGCCAGACATCAAAAAAGAAAGAAGCACGAGTTGTTCGATATGGCTGAAATTATGGGAAGATTGCAGTAACTCCCTTGACGTCATTTGAGGAAAAAAGACTAAAAACGTCAATCTCTTTCACCTTGAAATACCCCCTTTTCCTCTAAAATGAGGTCACGGACGTTTTGTGTTTTGCCATCACACGGCAGAGTAAATGGGCGGGGTTTGCCGTATGGTGTCATCTATTGCCGGCATTGGGGTGAACGGTGGTCTAATAGGTAGCGCGTCTGACAACCGCTGCACTACTGAACGGCCGTCACCAATGTCACGGCGATGAAGCGTGGGTTCGAGCCCAGGTCGAGCTTGTGATAATATTATTATGTGATACCGGTTTTTCCTGGCTGCCGGGCTGCTCATCGGGGGGGTTTCTGTCCGGGTTATCCGGCTTTCCTCCCCCTGCAAAAATGCAAAGTTGTAAAAAAAAAGAAAAAAAAAAAAAGAAAGAAAGGAAGGATAGGTATTGGGTGGCGCTGCACCGCGGCGACGCGCTTCCCCCGGGGGAAGCAACCCGAATTTCGAGAAAGGGACAATAAAGTAGTTTAAAAAAAGGGAAAAAAAGTATAAATGGGAATAGTGTCAGGAAACATCTCTGCCATCTTTATTAACACTCGTGATTTTTTGAATCATTTGATAGGGCAACCTTTGTTTGTTTGTTTGTTTGTTTTTTGCACTTCCAGTTCTCGGGTGTTGAGTTCGTATCCCGGCTGGGGCCAAATATTTGTGCTGGCTTTTTCATCGTTGCCTCCTCCTTGATATCACCCGTATGTGGTGGAAAAGGACGTTTAACCCCCAAACACCCACCCACCCTTGTTTTTGTTTGTTTGTTTGTTTGTTGTTGTTGTTGTTGTTGTTGTTGTTGGTGGTGGTGGTGGTGGTGTGTGTGTGTGTGTGTAAGGCCTTTGAGCCGAGAGAGGTCCCGAAGAAAAGTTTGACCTGATTTCTGATTGGCTAAAAATGTTCTCACTGTAGAACGTCTATGACCCAGCCTCATTAGTCACTTTATCCCAATGTAATGATACAATGATGTGATGATATAATATTATGCTGTGACATGAGATGATATATATGATACACATGTTTTGTAAATTGTATTTTGACGCCCGTGCAATGACCCATCTTGATTGCCCTCAAGGGGTAAATAAAGTATTATTGAACTGAACTGAATTGAACTGCAAACAGAAAATGGAGCCCTAGGGTACAAGAACCCACAATCACCCCCCAAAAACAGACGGGGCAATATGCGCTCTTGGCAATATAATTTCCGACACCGATAATCAGTGTTATTTAGCAAAAAAAATATTTGAAACCTCTTCAACGCGAAGAAAGAGCTATTATCACAAAAAAGAGCTATTATCACAAAAAGCTGCGCTGTGATTTTTTCCCCCCTCAGGATAAAGAGTCCCTTGTAAGGGCTAATCTAAAGCTTATCCTGAACCCTTGCAGGAGAACACCCTTCCATCTCTTTCACGTTTCATCCGGGTTTTAGGTTCCCTCAGAGGATATCGAATTTTCAGTCGTTTCAGTTTACTTTTCGCCTGATGACTTGCCAGGTCGTTTTTCGCTCTCCTGAATCCATCATGTGGGTTACAATCTTGTGAGAAGCTCACAACGACTTTGATTCTGACGACACTCGTAATACAGCACCGCAGGCAAGCTACGAGGGAGAGGTCTATTAGCAAATTGAGATCTGGGTTAACAGATCACCGCCTGAAAAAATCATGCCCTTGTCATACTGGCCTTTCCAACAGCTTGTCCTGATGACCTTCCCCATACGAGGAGGTGGAGGCCACGAACACGCATGGGTAGCCCAGAGTATAAGACTATCAGCCTGATCATCTGAGACAGAGCCTAGCACACAGAACGCAGAAGAAGAAGAAGAAGGTCTTCGTACGTTGTCGTTCGTGACATGGAACCCTGCGTACCATATCACTCATATATACGGTGACTGTCCCGCCCGCGTGCACACACGCATGCACACATACCAACCACCGCACAGCGAATCACAAAGCGAGGGCGTTTGTACAGGCCAGCGCCCATGGCAAATTGAAGAAGGCCAAGTGTTGGTTATTAGCGGCTTGAATTAGTGCCAGTGGAAGGAGAGTTGACGCGAAGTGGGTGACGAACAACTCCCGCCGTGCGGAACAGTGCACGCTGTAAAAGTGGTTAACTCACGTACTGTGTCAGGCTGATTGATCTAAGTGCCACAAATACTTCGGAATGGAATTTATACCTATACTCTCGCGGGGGAGAGGGGGAGGGGAGGGGGAGGGGAGAGGGGGGGTTAGAGGGGGGTTAGGAGCAGATACCAAGGGAGGAAATTGGTGGCGTTTTGGTCAAAGGAAAAGTGGCCTCCCTTGTCATTGTACATGCATGCAGTGTGTGGGTGACCAAGATTGAGCATGGCAGAGAGAGAGAGAGAGAGAGAGAGAGAGAGAGAGAGCTAGCTCCAATAATTATTTGAACGTATTTCCCACGCTTTCCCTTTACCAGTGGTAGCCCACTAACGCAATAGTAAACGACCGATTGCGACACTTTCTGACACTTTGGGATTTGTTCATCCTGACGCAGGGCACTTTAACGTCTCGATACGGTTGCCTGGAAAGCACCAACGTTGGGGGAAAACAGTTTAACCCGTGCATCAGAAACAGTCACGTTCAGATGTGATGTAACAGACCGGGAGGCCACCGTGAGGTCTCTCGTTGGCGTAATATTGTCCTAAAGGCTTGCTTTCTGGCGAAGGCGCTGGCTGGCTGGTCAGGCTATTTATAGAAACACCCATGGCCGTATCTATAGAAGAGCAGCGCACGTTAAAAAGTATTTTTTTTTTCTCATTTTAGAACCTGCAAAGTGAGAAAGACATGCTCCATGCCCAAATGGCGGAGCCTCACCTCAAAGACCTTGGAATCATTTCCAAGATCTTTGCTCACCTCGTTCGGCAAACAGCCAGGTCTTGACTTGGTCCTGTGGAGCGCCACAGTGAATGCGCACATCTGAGACACAGATGCAATTCGGGGGTCTTTCACGGCTGTTACGACATCCCAGCTGTCACTATTCAAAATCTCACCAGCTGTGACTATGCGTTTCACACTAGATTCTGACCATTCTGATTGGTTCCTTTTTTTTTTCTTTTTTTTTTTGGGGGGGGGGGGGGGGTGGATATTCTACGTCAAGCTGTGCGCATAGATGGCGACCACAACTTGTATTAGGACAACGTGCCGAATCAAAGATTCAATGGTAGATTTTACAGTAAATCACGGACTTCAATAATAGCGCGTTTGAGTGACGCTGATCAGTAAGGGTAGTATACACCTTACTCTCATTACCAAAGTTGATGATAATTCGCAGAATTACTTTCATTTCATTTTGTTGTGTCTACGGTAAGCGTGTGCTAGCTTGGCGAAAGATGGTTTGAGTACGTCAGCGATCTGTGACCCCGGGTCGTCAGGTTGTAGTCAGTACACACACCAGGCGCAGTGACTGAGATGCGGGCACGCGTGTGTGTGTGTATGTTTCTCGCTGTGTCTGGTTAGTACTCCGCTTAAAGGTCTGAAATCTCAATTAAAAAAAACACGAACAATGTGTTAAAAAAAACAAACAAAAAAAACCAACCCTATCCGACTGTGCAAAATGCACACGTGCACAGTTACAGGCTTTTCAGCGTCCCTGAAACCCCTATTATAGCCAAGGGCAGCCTGATTTCACAGCTCAGTTTGCGTTTTGACACTGAACGAGAAAGATCGCAGTGGCTAGTCTTCTCGTGCAGCACATACCACCCGCTAGACGCTATAGCGATGTGACTCGCTCACTGACCAAAAGCACAATGAAGTCACTGCAAACTCACGCTCTGGTTTTATAAGGGTCTCCGAAGCGCTGAAAACTTTGCAACTGTGACAGAGTTGCCTGCATTAGTCACAGTCGCAGTTAAAAACAACAACAACAACAACAACAACAACAACAACACCCCAAAAAAACACAAAACCCCCCACAATGTTTGTGGATTTGGGTTGTGACTGCAGACCTTTAAGGGCTTCGTTACTGACATATTCCCACCATTCAATCCCAGCTTGGAGCCAAATATTATTTTGTGCAGAATTCTTCATCACTGCCCCGTCCTTAATGTCGTCACCCGTATGTGGCGACAAAGAACGTCGAACCTGCAAAACACCCACGCAGCCACTCCACCCATTCCGAGCGCATTCTGTGATTTTCACTCGGAATATTCATTTTATGCGATCGCTAATGAGCACGTTATGTGACGTATGAAGTCATCATGCACACACAGGAAGCCAGCGAATGCTCGTTTCGTGACAAGGAGGAATAAACTGTCTGCATGAGAGTGTTAATGAGCACGGTGCTCGCAGAGTTTCCTTAAATAGTCCTTCATTACAGGGGAAAAGAAGATGCAATCATACTTGCAAAGAAGTTGCAGTTGAAAAAACACAACAAAACAGCAACAACACCAACAACCACAAAAAAACCCCGAGACAAATGTGAATGTGAAGCTATCTGATGTGTACTAATGGGTATCACTTTTTTCTGTTTTCTATGTTTTTTTGTTTTGTTTTGTTTTTGTTTTTTACACCGGCGGAGACTTCGCGTGGGATTAACGACTAGATAATTGTATTTCATGCGGAAAATGTCACGCCCATGGCATCACAAAAACGTGACCGTGTGTGTGTGTGTGTGTGTGTGTGTGTGTGTGTGTGTGTGTGTGTGTGTGTGTGTGTGTGTGTGTGTGTGTGTGTGAGTGAGTAAGAGAGAGAGAGAGAGAGAGAGATCACGTTCGTAGTCGAACATCCTTTGTCAAGGGTCATGCGACGTGTGTTTGAAATGAAATCTCTCTCTCTCTCTCTCTCTCTCTCTCTCTCTCTTTCTCTCTCTCGCACGTGTGTGTGTGTGAATGCGTTTTGACCTGATGGACGATTTTCTCTATGGTTTTGTTTCTTGTAGTTTAGTACATAATTTTCTGTGTTACTTTTTTTTCTCTTTAATATTTTCTCCCTTTTCCCTTAGTAGATAGTCTCTGTAGTATTAGCAACGGTAAGTTTGCAAACTGTCGAATTTCTGTCAAAACTTTTACCGTTGATAAATAAAGTTTCATCCTCATCATCATCCTCATCATCTCTCTCTCTCTCTCTCTCTCTCTCTCTGCCAAAACCTGGGTGGGATGAGTGTTTGGGAGTTTAACGTCCTTTTCCACCACGTGTGGGTGATATCAAAGCCGGGGCAACGAGGAAGCGGCCAGCATAAATATTTGGCCCCAGTCGGGATTCGAACTCAAGACCCGAGCATTGAAAGCCCAACGCTCTACCAGGTGACCTGTAGACTCTACCAGTCACCAGGTCAAAGGGGTGTTGACCCTCACCGTGCTGTAGACAGTCATTACCCTGCTCTACAAACATCACTATTCTAGTCTCAATGAGAGGTGGAGGCGAGGTGATTTCATGTGTAATTGATACTATTGTTCCTGAGTAACAGATACTGCAGTCTCACTTGTTTCATCTTGCGTGCCAAGCTGAAACAACGAATCTCTCTGTCTCTGCGTGTGTCTCTGTCTGTTTGTACCGATGACAAAAGCAGACTTTTCTTCTCTATGTCCGGCAAATAAGCTGCATTTGCATTTAGTTCAGTTCAAGCCAATTTAATTCAAATCAGCTGAAACCAAATCAAATTACCCCCTTCCCCC
The DNA here is from genome assembly GCA_018292915.2 of Batillaria attramentaria. Classification (NCBI taxonomy): domain Eukaryota; kingdom Metazoa; phylum Mollusca; class Gastropoda; family Batillariidae; genus Batillaria; species Batillaria attramentaria. Next base: position 1,189,032 of record JACVVK020000017.1, on the reverse strand, counting down.
TCCCGTTCTCTCTCTATACACAACCCTTTCCCTAAATTATAGGGAAATTATATATTCCTCTATGTTTCAAAAAAAATCAGACTCGCTCCAAAGCTAAAAACGATCTCGCGAGAATTACGCGGGATTTCATGTAATGCTGATTGGATTTCACCATTATGTAGAGGAGATTCGAGCCGTGTGACCCTGACTGTACTATTCGGGGGAACTGCTCTCGTGCACGTGGTAATTCAGTCGCCAACGATTTTCAGTGAGAACATTTGGTAAAGCCACTTCCCGTCAACCCAACAGTCGGGGTTCTCAGTTTTTCTGTTTCTACTCGGCGTAAGCGAAACAAGCCACAGCCGACATTTCCACTGTTTTTTGTTTTTTTTTTGTTTTGTTTTTTGTTGTAAACCTTACAGGTCCTTTTCAAAGAATGTATTCATTCCAAACTAATACTTAGATGTCAGCCACTGACGTCATAGTACGGGTAATCCATGTGTGATCGGGGAAGTCACATCCTGGGTCAGGGTGAAGGATCCAAGCAAACAAAAGTTTTGGTGGCTGCATCTTTTGCGTGGTGGCTAAACACAGGAAAACGTCAGATTATTGTAAGAAAAATGGCAGCGTACCTAGCTGAGCTTGATTGAAGTTAGAATGGGATCCCCTGTGGCGCACGGCGAACCTCACTTCGCAGTTAGCGTTGGACATTTTCCACTGAGACACGCACGCACTGTAGCTTGTAGGGGTAACGTGTATATTTTCATGGAGCGTTATTCAGCGTCAATTGTGTCCTATCATTATATAAATATTGGTCCAGCCACCACAGAGATATTAATGTGTTGATTTTCCCTATGCTTGGATCCATGACCCTCGATTACAGGAGAGGGACATCATGACTACTGACGTCACTGTTTCCTGCTGTTGTATGAGGGTGTGATGAGCACACGTCAATTACTGAGCGTCGTTGTTACTTGAGGCTCTTCGCAGGTGTAAAGTAGGCTAATTTCAATACTTCACATTTTTTTCCCCGGCAGCTCGCGTATTCGGCGAATCTTTCACTTTTGCCGAGAAGAAACGGAAGAACTGAGAACCTCGACTAGCATGAAATAAATTAGGTCACTGGGCCAGGATCATCTTTTCCTTTGCGATAGGCATACAAAAGTGGCTCAATAAAACGTTCTCGACGCAAAACGTCGGCGACTGAATTACCAAACGCACTTTAAAAGTACTAAAGTACGTCGGCCCCCGAGCGCAGTGAGGCAGCTGCTCAAGAAAACGTTGAACGACAGACAAACAGAGACACAGAAAGACAGAGACACAGAAAACGACACAGAAAACGACACAGAAAGACAGCGACACTGACGTAAGACATAGCCACAGAAAGACACAGTTACAGAGAGACAGACAATTTAATATTTGACACAGAAAGACGGAGACACAGAATGACAGAGACACAGAAAGACTGACACAGAAAGACAGAGACACTGTCGTGAGACACAGACACAGAAAGACACAGATAAATAGAGACACAGATACAGAGAGACACAGATACAGAGAGACACACATATTTGTGCTGGCCTTTTCTCGTTGCCCCGTCTTTGATACCACGCATACGTCAAAATCCCCAAAAACCCACCCACAGAGAGACACAGACAGAGACAGACAGAGAGACAGACAGAAAGACAGAGACACGGGAAGACAGAGACACGGGAAGACAAAGAGACGGAAAGACAGAGACGAACGAAAACAGAGAGACAGACTCACATTTTCTTCAACGTGTTTTGCATTTCTTTACCAGCATGCAGACGGCCGCGTCAAACCGGAAGTCCATGCATGAATATCCCAGAGGAATCCGCGAGACAGCAATATCCCCGCTCCCCCCCCCCCCCCCCCCCCCGAAAGAAAGTCCCGGAAAGCCATAGACTTTCACAGGGATCACGAAAGCGGACATCGTAAAGAAACAGGGCTGTCAGCAGAAAAATGCGAAATGCACTCTTTCAACTTCTCTTCAGAATTGTTGAGTTCTCGGTCCTGACGAAACAGTTATCTCCCCTGCTTGTCCATTTTTGACACGCCATCGTCTGCGCGTGCTCTTGCATGACTGAATACTAATATTTCTGCCAGTCTTTCCGTATTTGGTCGGATTGGAATCGGGACCGGACAAGTATCCATCAGGAGAGACGGTACCAGTCCGAAAAGCAGACAGTAGTTTCAGTGCCTCTCCGGAAAATTAATTCCTACTTTGGAATGTTTACTGCGGGAAAATGAACATGCGTGGACAATTCCTGCTGAGAAAGTAAGAATGCTCACCGACCCCCACCCCACCCCCTCCCCCTCCTAACCCCCATCCCTCTCACAACATACCTTTGCAGACAAACACACTACAACATGAATCTGACACTCTGACAAAATACTAATGAATCGCTAGGAAACGGATATCTGTTGGACAGATCTCGTGAATAATTTCCCCAGGAATTGGCGCCTGAAACTCTACCCAGTGGTGCACTTTTCATAGTAGAGAGGAAAGCGCGCAGTCTCTGTCACGCACGGGGAGTCGGTGACTCAACGGTTTGAGCGTTGGACTCAAGATCGAAAGGTCCCGGGTTCGAATCCCGACAGGGCCAAAATTTTTGCAGGTCTTTTTCACGTTACCCCGCTTCCACTGACTGTGAACTGGATCTGTTTGTGTAACTTGTCCATTACAGTCAAGGATACATAAAATGTGACCGACCTGGCAGTCTGACTGGACTGAATAAGTGTTCAGCTGGACTGTTCAGTTAGGGTAGTTATCCCCATCCCCCATAATCTGCCCCCTAGGGCCGTCTGCCATCACCTCGTTGTGGCGTGGACGATAACCCCCCGGCTAGCCAACCATCTCAATCACGTTTCCGTCACATTTCCTTTATTTCACATTATTTTCATTACATGAAATAGAAGCTCGGATATTTGGCAATAATGTGTCACATATATTGCTGATATATTGCTCGAGATATTGCAATTTCGCAACAAATGCTCGCCTGGTATGCAGAAAGTGTGTTTCGCATTAGGAGTGTGTCGATATAATGATCGTCTGTAAAGGTCGTTTTACCGTTAGTATTCAGTTAATACAATAGCTTTTTGTTTTACATTGCAAATACATGATTGTATCATGGCATAGTATGGGTAACTTACGCACGTGCATTTCAGATATAACAAGCAGCAATATTTCGCAAGCGGTTTTCATGCCTAAAAAAGTAGCGAATAGGAGAGTTTTATTCGTTTTATTCTGAATACTGATAGATGTTTTTCCTAGTAATATTATATGGTTAACCGGCCCCCGTAGTGTAGTGGATAACACATTACGGACCATGGACCGGGAGACCCAGGTTCGAGTCCCAGCCGAGGCAAACGGGATTTTTCCTACCTAGGTCGCCTCCTACCCAGAGCGGGTGTGCTATGGGCCCAACGGGGAGGCTGTTGCCACACAGCCGAGATTCACCCACTTCACGGGTGCGACTTTGGGGGTGCTTCCCTTGGTATGACACGTCTTATGATATGGATGATTACACGGCCGGCACCGCAGGGGAGGCTGTTGCCACACAGCCGAGATTCACCCACTTCACGGGTGCGACTTTGGCGGTGCTTCCCGTGGTGTGACACGTCTTATGATATGGATGATTACACAGCCGGCACCGCAGGTGCCGTAGTTCCTGGGCCTGATAAGCGCCGGGATATTTTTGACAGGAAGCGTGGAATGCGGCCCTGTCCCGCAGTCCCAAACCACACGGACTTCCATAGCATCATCTTACCATCATCCTCATCTCGATAATCATGCATAATAATAATAAAAATGCCCCAGCTTTTGAGTCCTCCGCGGATTCCACCCATGACCTTGGAGGAACACCACTGGAGCTGGCAAAGAGTTAATAATAATAATAATAATAATAATAATAATTGTATAGGCGCTTTACCCAATTTCATGAATCGGCTCAGAGCGCCGCGAACTGAACCCAACACGCACGCTCACGTGAATCACACACATTCTCTCACACACTGGACAAAAACACATTACAATCACGTGGTATGAAGGATCAGCTCAGCTATTCAAGTTTCGGAATTTAGAATTGCATTTATTTTTCAGATTTGGTGGGCTGAACATGTCCAAAGCAGAGGGGGAGGAAGCCGGAGTACCCGGAGAGAACCCCCGACGATCGGCCCGAATGAACGGTGCCACATACGAGAAGGAAAAATTCTTTGCCCCGAGTGGGACTCGAACCCCTGACCTCTCGCATTGGTGACAGGTCATGACAGCCAGGGCTCTCAGTGTCCCCGTTTCTTCTCGACGTACGTGAAACAAGCCCAAATCGTTATTTCCACTGGTTTTTATTTGTAAACCTTACACGTATTTTTCAAAGAATGTATGAATTTCATAATAATTATATCAGTGAATGATGTCAAATTCCAGAATATCACTTTGTTGCTCTTGTTGTTCTTGTTTTTGTTGTTATCGTTGGCGGTGATAGTGGTGGTGGTGCTGCTGTTGTAGGTTTGGGTGTTGTTGCTGTTGTTGTTGTTTTGTTGATGCTGTTGATGTTGGTTCTCATCGTCCTGTAGAATGGACACTTTTTGTTTAGCTACTCAACGTAGCGCTCGTCATGCCACCACGGAAAACACTCATCCCCCCCTCCCCCCCCCCCCAAAAAAAAAAAGAACCATTTTCTGACCTTGGCTTTCTTCTACCCCTGGAGAAGTACAAGGAATCCAACATGGCGGCTAATGAGACGTCCGGTTTTGGCATTAAGAGAAGACAACACCCACTTTCAGACTATATCGTTTTACTGTTACCGCCAAGTTCCATTTTTGGCTTTTGCCTAAGCCCACATAATTTTGTTCCGTGGTCGTGCACAAGACGGAATGGCTACGCTAACTGGAACAGCCCAATCTCATTTATGTCACTCGGTAATTCTATGCTTATAATGTGTTTGTGCGTGACTGACTGCCCTTTTCACATTTTTTCCAGCATATTTTAACTAGAAGAGGCACATTTTCGATGGATATTTTAGGGTTCAATCTACGAATGTGTCACTGCCGTTCAGACAGGGACGATGGCAGAAATCAATGAAAATTAAAAAAACCCTCCTTGGAGTACTTTTTAAATGGTGAAGGTCATTCAAAAGAATATGTTTGTAAAGGTCTAACTAGTGTCTATCATCATGCCCAGTTTTGTGTCTCTGGTGCTCGTTAGTCTCCGAGAAAAAAAAAGCAATGCAAGGAAGGGAGCAACACACACACACACACACACACACACACACACACACACACACATGCAGAGAGAGAGAGAGAGAGAGAGAGAGAGAGAGAGAGAGAGAGTAAATTGTCCAACATCAAGTCGCCAATCTGGCGCCAAATGTCTGCTAAGGTTGCCAAGAAACCACTTCCGAGCGACAGTAACAAGAATCACGGCCTATAACTAACACGCGGGCCAAGTTTCCATCCAAAGATTACCAGACTCGCCCACCAATATCCGAAAAGTGAGCTCAGCATGACAAAGTGATTCATTTACAAGTTTATAGCTAGCGTGTTCCGCTAGTTTCATGGACTGAGAATAAATAAATAATAAAAAAGAAAACAACAACAACAAAGCGGTTTTTCGTTCTCCTCAGGGGAGCTCATCGCAACATGATACCAGCTAGAGTTGTTCACCCCCGCGAGGTGATATTGCACTTAGGCATGCGCAGTTCCATTTCCGGCATCTGATACATTACGCATGACTGAAAAACGACCAATTCAGCTGCTTTGTTCCCCCCCCCCCCCCCCCCCCCCCCGTTAGATGGCTTTTATTTTTTCCCGTCCTCTTTTGACCCTTTCATTTTTAATGAAATTAAATACAGTTTCCATCTGGGCCCGTATGTAATAGTCGAGGTTAGGGCTTTTAGCCCCGGGTTAGCTTTTAGCCCCGGGTTAGAGTCTAACCGAACTAAACTAGCGCTAGGGTAAAATTTTCTGTTGTGTGTTGTTTTTTTTTTTTTTTTTTTAAATCAGGAAGCGGGCCCATTCCAGGAGGGTGCCTGAGCCGTTACAGAAGGACATTTTTCTTCCTTTCTTCGCTTCCTTTTTTTAAAATTTAATTTCGTTTTTTAATTTAATTTTGGGTTTCTTTTGTCCTAGTCTGGGTTAGTCTGTAGCCGTGGGTTAAATTAACCTCGACTTTTACATACGGGCCCTGAGCTTTTCTCGGCACTTTGAACTGTGACGACTTCAGCATTTTCTGTACATAATGTACACAGAGTGATAAACACGAAACGCTGACAGTGTGGTTTTGCTGTTCACGTCAACCTTATACGATACAATGAAATTTAAGAATCCAAATACTAATATCATTTGTGTCCACTTCAATTCGAAAATACGCCTCATGACCCGAAGCAGCCTCAATTCCTACCAAGTAAGTTTGGGGTTGTGGACCAGTGTCCGCAATTAAAAAATCACAATTAATTTATATCTGCATAGGGGGGAGCCGGGGTGGCCGAATGGTAGAGCGTTGGACTTCTAATGCTCGGGTTGTGAGTTCGTATCCCGGTTGGAGCCAAATATTTGTGCTGGCGTTTTCGTCGTTGCCCAGTCTTTGATATCACCGTATGTAGTGGAAAAGGACGTTAAACCACCAAAACACCCACCCACCCACCCACCCTTACATCTGCATGGATTTAAATTTGGCCTAGTTAGAGTATTGCACTTTGGTTATACTCGTGTTTGCTGCAGTGAGAGCCGTTAAGGAACCGTTAATCTTGCCTGATTTTCGCATGCAGGGCCAGAACCGAAGAAAGAGTCAAAAACGTGGAATACTCGTCGCAGTACGACATGTGTTATGCACTAGGCCAAATCCAGGTCAGAAATAAAAAGCCAAGCCATTAAATGGCGACGGGAAAAGGAGCAACCCAACAAACAGCAGCAAACGAACCAACAAACCACACATTCTCGGCTTACATACAGAGAGAACTACTAGAGGATTACCTACACGACAGACTTCTCAAGGTATGTACGTACCGTGCAACTGCAATTGTAAGAAATTAATTTCGCAATAAATTGAAGAGAACCATGTCTGCTGCTACCGTGACTAGACTCTACAGACAAGAGAAGAGAGGTGCGGTATGTATAGAATCAGGAAAGCGTACTTCTCCCCGGCAGCAGACGTAAGGACACAAATTGACCGTGGGGTCATGTTTGGTGTTTATTTGAGGTACCCCGTTTTTTGGCAAGTGTGCCAGTCTGTAGCAATTTTTGTTGTCATGAAAAAAGCGTGATTTTCGTGATTTTTGTGTTATGTAGGTCAAGGTGCATGCCAGGCGGTCACAAAAAGAGGGAAGCTGCCAGTGAAGCTGGGACTTTTTGCACAGAGGTGGGATACAAGTGAGGCAAGCGGATTTGTGTAAACTGCCTCTCTGGCCTAAAGAGAAGGTAGACGTGCATTACTCCAGTGAGGTTTGAGCGGAAAGGAGACATTCAGTTTATTTTAAAACCCTTTCAGGTGTGTGCCTTTGAATGGTCTGCACATGGTCGTAATTAGTTTTAGATTGAAGTATTTTTAGAGGCGACTATGATGCCTGAGGCTAATAGGGAATATATAGGCATTTTGAGGCCCTGTGTATTTGTTTCATTCGCCCAGCAGAGCTGAAATGATCACTACCGTATAGTTAAGTTTGGCGACATGGAGCAACCAACCCTGTTTCGGGCCCGTCGATAACTCTAGGCCCCTGCGACGATGTCAAGTCGGGCTAACCGAGACCGATCCGAGCTAAGTGATACCTAAGAAGGGGAAACAACAACAACAACAACAACAAACTCGGTGACAAGGAAAGTGGACAGTTGCACACAACTTTGAGGTCCCCGTGTTATTTCACAGTGTGCACAGAAGCGGTGAAAACTGTCGCATTCACCAGCACAGTACATTCTCAGCCTGTTTCGAGATTATTGCCTGCATGAGTTATCCCCCGTGCATACACAGACCCGCAGCATGCATGCATTTTTTCGTGCAGCTTTGTGCTTTGCCACGAAAAATGCGTGCTTGTTGTGGCAAGGGAGACAACTCATGCAGGCAATAATCTCGAAACAGGCTGAGAATGCATGTGGTTGGAAGTGCCCGTGATCTAAACAGCTTGAGGTTGGAAGTGCCCGTGATCTAAACAGCTTGAGGTTGGAAGTGCCCGTGGTTCAAACAGCTTGAGGTTGGAAGTGCCCCTGGTCCAAACAGCTTGAGGTTGGAAGTGCCCGTGGTCTAAACAGCTTGAGGATGGAAGTGCCCATGGTCTAAACAGCTTGAGGCTGGAAGTGCCCGTGGTCCAAACAGCTTGAGGTTGGAAGTGCCCGTGGTCTAAACAGCTAGAGTTTGGAAGTGCCCATGGTCTAAACAGCTTGAGGCTGGATGTGCCCATGGTCTAAACAGCTTGAGGTTGGAAGTGCCCATGGTCTAAACAGCTTGAGGTTGGAAGTGCCCATGGTCTAAACAGCTTGAGGTTGGAAGTGCCCATGGTCTAAACAGCTTGAGGCTGGAAGTGCCCATGGTCTAAACAGCTTGAAGTTGGAAGTGCCCGTGGTCAACACAGCTTGAGGTTGGAAGTGCATGAGGAGAGTACATGTGTACGGGGAGTACATGAGGCTTATCACTCCGGCAACTTCTCGTATCACCAACTCTATCCGGCAGCGACCATTTCATTACCACCATCACGCTCCCAATTCTTTCCACAACCCCGGCTACCGAATCAATTCCATTGTTCAACCACAGAAATACCTTTGCCTGCTTCCTTCCGGGCGTCAGCGTTCTACGGCCGTAAGCTGACCCATAGAAATACTTTAATTTGCGCCAGTCTATCCTGTCATACACGTACTGGCTGAGCCCTTTCCGATCTGGCGTCGCCCGGTGCTGTGGTTACGAGAGTTTCCAATCTCCCCCGGAGGTGTCTGTAAAGACTTCGACCTGACTTTCAATGCTAACGTTCCAGCATCACTACACTAGTCTTCACGGAGGCCACAACACGAGGTGTACCCATCCAAGCCACCAATCTCCACAAAGTGTTTTTTTTTTAACAAGGATGGGTGGGTTTTTGGGGGTTTAACGTCCTTTTCCACCACATACGGGTGATACCAAAGACGGGGCAACGATGAAAAAGCCAGCACAAATATTTGGCCCCAGCCGGGATACGAAATCACGACGACCCGAGCATTAGAAGTCCAATGCTCTACCATTCGGCCACCCCGGCTCCCCCTTTTTGACAAATATACGCTAGTTAACATTCATATAAGGTATACATCCATTTAAAGTCTCAATGTGTATGATAGGCATACAACAGCATGTGGAAAATTTCCCATCGAGTGTGCTGACTCTGTGCATCAGACTCAGTCACTTGGATAGAAGTAGTAGTATTAGAACTTCGAAAGCATCAGATTCCTATCTCAGGGGCGCTACCGCGGACATAGAGGATATAAACACGCTGTGTACGGGTGATATCAAATACGGGGCAACGATGAAAAAGCCAGCACAAAATTAATATTTGGCCCCAGCCGGGATACGAACTCACGACCCGAGCATTAGTTAGTGCTCTGCCACTCGGCCATCCCGGCTTCCCCGGACATGATGTCAATCAACCCATTGAAGAGTAGCAGGAGACCGACGAGTCTCTAATTTGGCCCCAGCCGGAATACGAACTCACGACCCGAGCATAAGTTAATGCTCTACCACTCGGCCACCCCGGCCCCCCCTCGGACATGATGTCAATCAACCCATTGAAGAGTAGCAGGAGACAGACGAGTCTCTAACTTAGCTGTGTTTTCCAAATTCCGGAACGCGTAACCCGCAATGCTGTGGTTACTGAAGTTATCAATCTCCTGCGGAAGCGAGTATGGCGTCACTGGACGGACATGACGTCAATCAACCCATTGAGGAGTCGAATGAGGCAGAACAGTCTCCAGTTTAGCTAGAGGATCGAATTCCGGAAGGTGGTGGAGCGCACGAGCCTGTGGTTCCCGATGTTTACCGATGGTGTATCAATCTCCGGCGGAAACGCCCAACGTCATGGACCTGACAATGACCCTTAAACCCAATGAATATCGGCGTAAGACATAATTATTATTTAAGACGTAAGATGGTCAAGTCCCTAACGACTATGGCATAGTATAGTATCAAATCTCGGCACATTCTATCTTTCTTCTTTGTGTTTGTTTGGATTTCTTGAGGGGGAGGGGGGGGGGGGCGTGGGGGGAATGTCTGTGTCTTTTGTTTGTTTGTTTGTTTGTTTGTTGTTGTTGTTGTTTGTGTATTTGTTTTTGGTTGAACTTTTCTTTTTTCAGTGCGGGCGAAGCACGGGCGCTTTCAGAGCGAGAAACTCTTGGAACGGAAGCGAAACAAAACTGAGGCAGGTTAACAAACAAACAAACAAACTGATCTTGGGAAATCTCCAAACCGCCAACTGCCCCCTCACCTCTCCCCCCCCCCCCTCCACTCAACCCCCCCCCCCGCCCCTTCTTCCCAAAATCTTTCGGTAAGAGAGGTAACTTCCTGGACGTTCAAGCCCCTTAAAAAATCGATGATCACCTCACTGGCACACTTTAAGAACACACACACACACACACACACACACACACACACACACGAGACAACAATAGGAGGGAAGTGTTTTACACACACACACACACACACACACACACACACACACACACACACACACACACATCCCTGAGGACTGAGTTACAGAAAACACCGTGGGTCGTAAGCGGAGATGCAGCATTGTTCTGGCAACATTGGCAACTGTATACACGCTTTGTTTTAGACCAGTGAATCGCCTGTCATGTCCTGTATAGTTCAAGCATTCGTTTGTTATAACTGCTATCATCAACCGATCTGCCATACGCTTTACACCATGTGGAAACTACGCCCTCATTGTACACTGCTCTGCTTTGGAAATGTTCAGCCCGCCAAATTTGAAAGAAAGAAAAAATGCAATTCTAAATTCCGAAATTTAAATAGCTGAGCTGACCCTTCGCACTACGTGATTGTAATGTGTTTATGTCCAGTGTCTGAGAGAATGCGTGTGATTTACGTGAGCGTGCGTGTTGGGTTCAGTTCGCGGCGCTTTGAGCCGATTCATGAAATTGGGTGAAGCGCCTATACAATACTCATTATTATTATTATTATCATTATTTAATGTTACTGTTTCTCGCCTATGTTTGTGTAAAAATGCCCAAAAAGAAAAAATAACCCAAAAAACAAAAAAAAAAACACAAAAAAAAAACAAAACAAAAAAACCCAACAAAAAACAAAAACAAAACAAAAGAACCCCCCCCCCCCAAAAAAAAAAAAAAAAAAAAAAAAACAATTTAAAAAAAAAAAAAAAAACAACCGTTGGTCATTGACTCCAACAACAGACCATCTACGCTATTTCCTGCTACATTGTACGTGTCTGTGACGTCACGTCGCAGCCAAACAAGAGCAGGCACTTTGGAGACGGTGTCACACCAAGAGTTCAAGAATGGAACCAGCGAAAGGCCAAAATGTCAGACTCGACAATTTTCTCCCTGGCTGAGCAGGTGCCGTCATCAAAGTCTACGAGGGTAATACTTCTGGTTTTAACTCCATACGAGCGTCTGGCTAGCGTCCCTTTGTGGTGGGGTCGCGAGGCAAGAAAACAGGTCAGAGCCACTTTCTACCCTCGCGCTCCGCAAACTCAGTTCAGGATTAGCCCGGCGAAAAATCGACTTCCTCACTGACGCGAAGAATGCGGGCCACCTCAGCTTTGAGTTGGCTATTTCAGGATGTGTTCTGAACTGAAACCGGGTCTGCGTACATTCCAAAGCAGAGGGGGAGTTTGTTTTTTTTTAACCTAAGACCTGCTATATCCGACAGAGAAGATGAAGATACTTCTGACACAGTTATGGTTACGAGGAGGAAGGAGGGAGGCAACAGCTGCATTGAGGATTTTAACAGAGTATTTATGTCTGGTGAAGAAGCCCTTACTCTAATAAAAAAATAAATAAATAAAAATGTAGCCCTCTTTAGTAAACGGCTTGGAACTGCCACCTTGGGGCCTACACCCCCAGTACGGCGCACGCATGCTCGGTGACCTCTGACCCCCGACGTGATACCCGGAGGAATCAGACCACTCCGTTGTTCTGCTTGAGTGGGGCGCCGCATAGAGCAACAATTCGATTGGTTCGTCGTTACACCAGCAAAACGCCATTGACTTGTCTTGTGGGCCAACTAGACAGGGAATTGTAAGTTATCCGACTTTGGATTCTGAACCGCCTGGTTCGAATCCCTGGTGGGCAGGAATTTGTTTGGGGTTTTGCCATTTCCAAATCGAGTCCAAAATCACGTGCAGACTCGTTCACGGTGACTGTCTCGTCCTCGTGTACACACACAAACAGGCACAAAGCTACCTAGCATTGCTGCGATCTGAGATTGGCAGTACCAAACCGTTTACTGAAGAAGACTGAAGTTCTTCATAGTAAGGGCTTCTTGACCCAGACATGGATACTCTGTTAAGATCCTCACTGCACCTGTTATCTACCTCCTCCTGACCGTCACTGTGCTAGAAGTATCTTCATCTTCTAAGCCGGATATAGCAGGTGTTAGGTAAGAAGCAATCCTCCCCCACCCTACTTCGGAAATGTTCAACCCACAAAATTCGAAAATAATTGCAATTCTGCAGTTCCCAAACTCAAATTGCTGAGCTGGCACTTCGCAACCCGTGATTGTTATGAGTTCATGTCCAGTGTCTGAGAGACTTGTGATTCACGTGAGCACTGGCGTTGGGTTTAGCTGGCTGCACTTTGGGCCAGATATTTGGGATAAATCGGCTATATTAATCGAGTATCATTCTTCTTTAGTGGTCAAAGTTGCCAGATGAGACGGAAGGTAGAGAGAACTCAGAACTCTCCAAACGAATCTGTGTGGCAGGTCAACGACCCTTTCACAATCAAACAGAGGTAGTTACTTTGGCAAATACATGGCATTGGGAGGACACGTAAACGGATGCGAACCAGAACAGTGCCACAAAAGTAAAACATGATCAGAAAAAGCAAGTGGTGGTGAGGGGGGGGGGGTGTTTGGGAGTTTAATGTCCTTTTCCACCACATAGGAGTGATATCAAAGACGGGGCAACGAGAAAAAGGCCAGAACAAATATTTGGCTCCAGCCGGGACTCGAACACACGGGGAGGGGGGGGGGGAGGACGAACGAACGAACAAACGCACGAACGAATGAATCTTTAGTTTACAACGGTAAAAAGGTGTTGGTCGTCAGACGAATTTTTAACCATACCGTTGCTAATACTGCACAAGAAATATAAAGCAAACTAGAGAGAGAGAGAGAGAGAGAGTCAATGAATCAATGAAGCTTTATTTCTCAACGGTAAAGATATTGACATTGTTGTCCACATAGTCATTTTACGTATCTGCCGTTGCTATAAACTACTGAAGTACTACAACCAAAGCTACGACTACGAAAAAGAAAAAGAAGGCAAAAAAACCAAAAAAAATCAAAAGTGCCCACATGCTTAGGCACACACACACACACACACACACACACACACACACACACACACACACACACACACACGCGCGCGCGCGCGCGCGACCATTAAAAACAAATTAATCGACATCCTGATGAATATACAACGGGGAGAATGTGAGAAAACAAGTATGCGGTTATGATAATGTCTTCCTAGTGGGAAAAATATGAGCTATCAGGAGAGATTGATGTTTGCAAGAGAGAGAGAGAGAGAGAGAGAGAGAGAGAGAGAGAGAGAGTACCTGTTCTTTTTACATGATCACACACTCATAGTTTGAACTCGAACTGTCGATAGTGCCGGGGCCCTAAGTCTGTTGCACGGATTGGGGTTACTGACGAGTAACACAAGGGGTAAAAAAAAAAGGACAACACTGAGACTTTCCCAGTGCCTGTCAAGGCACCCTTTTGAAGGCGTTGACAGATTTACGCAGGAACAGTATCACACTAGGATTGATAATATTGATTCGCTTGGATGTGCCTGTGAACTGCTTGCCGATAAAGACATTCCGGATGACGTTTGGGTCGCAACGACGCCACACAAGACCAAAACTTCACGTCATCGCGTGTTCTTTCCAAACAACCTCCTGACTGAACAGCTGCAGCAGCAAGTTGTCCTAATGCTGACCCTGACCTTACGCCCCAGGCGCTGCCTCCAGACAACGTACGCATGGTGCCAGCGCCGGGGTATTGACAGAAGACAAGTCCCATAAATCCCGGCCGAACGAGATTCACGCGTGATCATGATCCATCGTGCTTCCTCCGCGACGAGTCTCGGCTGGTTATCGTCTACCGTCCACAAGTTCTGGCTGATAGTGGTCGTGATTGTAAATCCATAAGGGAGTCTAGACAGAGAATGCCAAAACACCTAGTGTCGATACTTTTTCCCTGTTTGATTCCTGTCCAAGGCTGAAGGCCTGATGCGGCTATGAAAGTTCATGTAGAGGGTCGTATCCAAACAACAACAACACGACAACAAGAACTCTGGACACACCATCCTGTACAGCAAAGGTCTTCGGCTGACTCAAGTGTTCCAATTGTGTGTGTGTGTGTGTGTGTGTGTGTGTGTGTGTGTGTGTGTGTGTGTGTGTGTGTGTGTGTGTGTGTGTGTATGCTTTAAGCACAGCGAGTCCTTGGAAGCTGGAGAACAGCGCTCTATAAAAGCTATGTATTATTATTATTATTATTATTATTATTAAGTGTTCGAACAAAGACATAATTATGATCAGCAATCGTTTCTGCACCAAGGACCCACCCTTTGGAGCCCCCCCCCCCCCCCCCCGAAAAAAACAAACACAAACAAACAACAACAACAACAACACACCCAACAACAACACCCAACAACAACAACAACTACAACAACAACTACTACTACAACAACAACCGTAAGGCATATAGATTCGATACCCACACTTGTTCTCAGCCCAGCAGCAGTAATAAGGGATTGTGTCAAAACTCTGTGTGTGTGTGTGTGTGTGTGTGTGTGTGTGTGTGTGTGTGTGTGTGTGCGCGCGCGCGCGCCACAATTGCTATGTCTTCTATTGCTCTCTCCGGTATTATTTTCATGCCATTTTATTTTATTTTATTGTTTCTTATTAACACTGTAGGCGCTCAGAATATCCATTATTATTATTATTATTAGTAGTAGTAGTAGTAGTAGTAGTAGTAGTAGTAGTAGTAGTAGAGGTGGTGGTGTTAAGGACAAAAGCAGATACGAGACGACACAAAACAGCAACTACAAACCCAGCCGAATGGCCGAGCGTTGTACGTTACGTGGTGCAAAAGGACTGTAAACCCTTAAACAGCACAGCCAAAAGCCTTAAGAAAGAAAGGGGAGAAACACCCTGACAAAAAACAAAACAAAACAAAACAAAAGACCCAACAAACCCTCATGATATTAAACACTCCACACATGCACACACAATGTTCATGTTATTCATTAAACAGGTCGTCTGGACCTCAGGGCAACAACACGTTAGAGTCACCTGGTGCAAGGGGTCAGCTCACCTATTTAAGAGTCATAATTTAGAATTGCATTCATTTTGATTAAAAAAAGAAAAAGACTTAACATTTCCAGTATTATACGCCCTGGGCAGAAGGAGCGTTGGATTTTCAACGCTCGGGTCGTGAGTTCGATTCCCAGCTGCGAGCCCAGAATTTGAACCGGCTTTCCCTTCAGTCGTTGGCTCGTTTCTGATATCACCCGGATGTGGTGGAAAAGGACGTTAAACCCCCAAACAACCCTGCCAGCCAGTCAGACGGGAAAAAAATCACGCGGTAGAGGGCCAAACGGTACCCTGCCTAATGAGTCACCAAAGGAGGGTCGTTAGGCTTACATCAATTCCCTGAGGAGGGATGATGCTGATGAAAGCGCTGTCTGGACTGGCGTGTAACTGTGCCCTTTCCGCCAACTGCTTATTCACAAAATGGGTGGCGATGGATAGAAGCAGACACTACAACACCGACTCCGTCTCGGACGTGTCACAGGGGGTCGTTTAATGGGATGAGGCGCTCGAAGGAAGAGTTCGCACTGAGCAGCCTGTGTTCACCTGATCTGGGAAGTCATCATGGTTAACGCTTGTGACCCCGCCAACTGCTTATCCGCGTTGAGAATGGATAGCGTTAGACAGAAGCAGACACTACAAGGCCGGTGTCATAAAGTTGTTAGACCCCCATAGTGTTCGGACCCCCTTGGTCTATTAACCTTAATACGGTGTCATAAAGTTGTTGCACCCCCATAGTACTCGGACCTCCATGGTCCATTAACCTTAATATTACTGGACCCCCTCCATAGTTATTGGACCCCTCCCTTAGATATTTTTCATCACTTCTGGCGATTTAGACCATATTGAGATTGCCTACGACTCAGTTTTTAACTCAGACAAACAACCAAAACACCTTTTCGTGAAACCGTTTGTTCACCAAGAGAAATTAAAATATCTCCCAAGGGACATCACTCTAGTCTGCCGCAAAGATCACTTTTGGTACTTTTTAAAATAAGTTCCGACTACATTTACAACAACAAAGTCAGTCATTCACCCCAGTTCAGGTCAGTCGGGTTCATTTCAAGATGACATTTCTGCGCTCCGAATAGCTCATAGAGTGTATCTGATCCAGCCCAAAGATGTCATGCGACGATGGAGACCTAGCGGCACCCAGGCTAATGAGCCGCCAAAGGACGGTAGTTAACTTTGCACCGAGTCCCATAGGAAGGATGATGCTGATGAAACCGCTGTCTAGTCTGACGTGTAACTCACATCCCTCTCGGCCAACTGCTTAACCCGCAAAATGAGTGTTGCTAGTTGCTAGTCAGAGGCAGACACTACAAGACAAGCCCGACTCCATCTCAGACATGTCACTGGAGTCGTGTAATCGGAAGAGACGCTGGAGGAAAGAGTCCATTAGTAGCGGGACCATCACCTTAGAATTGAATGTCTTCATGGTGTCAGAGGAGGGTGGGTGGGTGTTAAGGGGTTTAACGTCCTTTTCCACCACATACGGGTGATATCAAAGACGGGGCAACGATGAAGAAGCCAGCACAAATATTTGGCCCCAACCGGGATACGAACTCACGACCCGAGCATTAGAATGGTGTCAGAGGAACAATTCTTTGCATGATAATAGAAATCGCAAGAAAGAGATTAGCAAAGTCAGTCGTTCACTCCGCTAGAGAGTACCCGTGCCGGAAGGTTTTTCACTGTCACTGTCTTGTCATAGGGTTAAAGTGCACCTGCAGCAGCAGCAACAACAACAACAACAATTGTGGACCCCCTGGGAATGTTAAAACCAAGGAACCCTATCAGTCAACGAAACAACAACTTCGTTGGGGTCCTGAAACCACCACGGCACCACCACAAACCGCTGTGGTCCTGACAGGGACTAATTGTGGAGATTCTAGGAGTGTTATAGGCCAGGAACGCTGTCAATAAAACAACGACAAACTAACTAGGGTCCTGGCACCACCACCACCACCAAACATCCATTGTGGTCCTGACAGGGACTACTTGTGGAGACCCCACGAGTGCTGAACCCTAAGAACGCTATCAGCGAAACAACAACCACCACCACCTACATGGGGTTGGCACCGCCACCACCAACAAGCATTGTCGTCCTGACAGGGACTACTTGTGGAGACCCTAGGAATGTTAAACTCCAGCAACGCTATCAACAAAACAACAATCTCGTTGGGTTACTGACACCAGCACGGTACCACCAGAAATCTTTGTGGTCGTTACAGGGACTACTTGTGGATACTTTACGAACGGTAAAAAACAAGACAAGACAAGACAAGACAAGACAAGATTAATTCCTCAAGGGGAAATTTCATGTCCGCCCAGACAGCGACAATACAATACATACATTAAAATTCATTAAAATCCTGCGCGCGCACACACACACACACACACACACACACACACACACACACACACACACACACACACAGAGCAACGCTATCGACAAAACAACAACCCCGTTGGGTTACTGACACCAACGCGGCACCACCAGCAATTCTCGTGGTTCTGAGAGGGCGTGAGAGTGGAGGCACGGAGGACAAATCCTCGAGGGGGCATTCACTAAACACGACCGCCGCTTTAACACGGGCATCGAGGGTCCACCTAACCGTGCCAGACGTCTGAACACCCGGGTCAAGGCAATAACACTAAGAACGTTGGGCCAAAGGCTCAATGAAGCGAACGGCGAAGGGCTGTCACACACCCCCACTGGGGATCCTGCAATGCTAGGGAGACGGGGTGGCCGAATGGTAGAGCGTTGGACTTCTAATGTTCGGGTCGTGAGTTCGTATCCCGGCTGAGGCCAAATATTTGTGCTGGCTTTTTCATCGTTGATATCACCCGTATGTGGTGGAAAAGGGCGTTAACCCCCCCCCCCCCCCCCCCCCCGCCACACACACACACACACTTGTTATAGTGTGCACAAGCTTGCTGTCCTCAGTGCTCCACATTGCCAGTTTGTTGTTGTTGTTGTTGTTTTGTTTGTTTTTTCTTAGATTGCGCGCCTACTTTGTAATTTGCCTCCATGGCCTTTGACTGTGGCATTACTCCAGTTTATATTTCAAGTTATTTTAGTTATGTGTGTAATGCATGCACAATGTCTTCGTCCTTGTCATTGTATCGTTTATATATATATATATATATATATATATATATATATATATATATATATATATATATATATATATATATATATATATATATACAAAAACAGAATACCCCCCCCCTCCCCAAACACCTACCCACCAATCCTGCAATGCTAACATGTGGAGGCTGGTCACGTCAGGACACCGGGTTGAAGACCTTGTGTGCAAATTGTGCCTGTCCTTGACACTGTTCCTTCAGGGTGATGTTTATGATGTGTATGTGAGAAATGTAGAGTGAGGGCGATGCTAATGATAATATAATTATGTACACCTTGACATAGCCACCCGTGGTGATATAAATTTGATTGTATCATGGCTTTAAAAGTCACCTGGGCTCAAAAGATCAAAGCTGGCAATAACATTTTTCTTGGCAAATCTTTCTTTCTTCACATATGTAGCCATCTGCGCGCTCTCACATATGGTTGATATCAAATACAGGATGGGGAGCCGGGATAGCCGAATGGTAGAGCGTTGAACTGTCAATGCTTGGGTCGTGAGTTCGCAATTCAATTCAATTCAATAATTCTTTATTGTCCTCAAGAAGAGGCAATTCGGTTGCGGCGTAAAAACAGACAACAATCACATACACAATATAACAGCTGGTACCCAGCTGGGGCCAAATATTTGCACTGGCCGTTTTCTCGTTGCCCGTCTTTGACATCACCCACACGTAGTGGAAAAGGACCTCCCAAACACCCACCCTCAAATCCGGGACAACAAGGCAAAAAAAGGCCAGCCTTGGACTCGAACTCACGATTCCAGCATTTAAAGTCCAAAAATAACCTATACCGCTCAGCAATCCCGGCTCCCCCATACAATGAACAGAATTAGAATTTTGCAAGCGACCCCCTCCCTCCACCTCCCCCGCTATGCCTACTGTTAGCTTGCGGGTGGGTGGGAGGATCTTCGGCGGTTTATCGTCCTTTTTCCACCACATACGGGTGATATCAAAGACGGGGCAACGATGAGAAAGCCAGCACAAATTTTTGGCCCCAGCCGGGATACGAACGAAAATATATCAGTTTCTGTCAGCAATAACTTGTAAAATCGTTCACCCCGTCAACAGTGCTAAATCAGTTTCTCATGACGCGGAACAAAACAGGAAAAACAAAGTCTGCAACGGCGATTATCGACTGCTTGCTGTGTTTCGATATAACTCAAACTGCCCCCCACCTCCCCGAGTGGTAATAATTTCCGACAGGTTTTCAAGCATGACTGACCATAAACGCTTCGAAAGATCACGGTTTACCTAACGCGTACAAATGTCGACCAGTTAAAGATGACAAGAAAAGCTTGCACAATCGCTTTCGTTTGCAAATCTGAGGAACAGAGGGAAGCCAGTATCGACAACGCATCAACCTTAATCAAACCAGCAGCAGAAACCTAGCGTGCCACTTCTGGATATTGAACACATTCATTTGTCTGCTCTTCTGCTGCTGTACGCTCCCTCTTGCCGCGGCCTCATTCCCCCCCCCCCCCCTTTTTTTTTTAGGGGGAAGGTTTAGAGCAAGAGCTCAACAGGAAGTGACGTGATCGCACATAAAACACGGGTTTGTGTTTCCGGTTCCGGCTGAAAACAAGTTTGTCACCACCACAAAATCACAGCAACAACAAAAGCAACACCAGCAACGGTAACAACAGCAACAACAAAAACAAAATCCACGCATACCCAGCCAACACAAAATTCGAATTTTAGCAATTATGAATAATAATAGGTACAGTAACACACACACACGCACACACACACACACACACGCACGCACGCACGCACACATCAACAGGACTTCATTCTCTTATTTTACACGCAAAATCGTGCAAAGGTGAGCACTTTAGTACTAAAATCGGGTCACCACTGCGTCTCGGCAGATTACAACGTTTCAGGAATGAGGATCAGCACCTTTTTTCTTTTGCTCGTCGAGTTAATCTGAAAAACAGGTTCGCTCCGTCCAAACATTACGCTAAACTTTCCATTATAAAAAAAAAAAAAACTTTTTCACGAATACAACAGTTTTCTTACGCAAGCTAGCCCTTCAATTATTTCAGAGTAAACTTCATTTGGCGGGTTTTTCACTCGAGAACCTCATAAGATCTTGACAACTTTTTTCCCGGTCAACGTTGACCGGCATTTCCTTCACTTGTATGTTGTTGGTTTTTTTTTTTTCTGCCAGTTTTTAATCAGGAAGCACAAGTAGAAAGGCTGCTTATCACAGTTTCCCAAGCAAAATGAAAAAAGTTGTCGAGTTGTCGAGTATTATTTTTTCTAACAGAAGGAGGCACCATGAAAGGCTGTTGACGTAAAGAAGGTGAGGTGAAAATATGTTGGGTGCAATTTGTTGTGTCTGGTTAGGTCGATGCTCTTTACTTTACTGAACTTCCATACAACAAAAGTACGAAAATTTGTCGCTACAAACTCACACAATCTCTCAGTATTTTACAGTTCAGCAAATGGCTGCGCGTTTGATGAAAAACGCACAAGAGAGAGAGAGAGAGAGAGAGAGAGAGAGAGAGAGGATTGCTTCTTTGATGAGTCATCTTTGCTCACAAAACGGGCATTGACCACGGAGAGAATTAATGATTCTCAACAAACATTCCCCAGTTTCACACATCGACAACTATTTGCTTGTCTTGATTCGTCTATGGTGACGTCACTATTACCGGATGGGTAATATTTTAAAGACAAAATATTGAAATGCTAATGTAATCCACTGAAGTATGGACTAAGCAAAAAAAAAAAAAAAAAAAATCGCAAATAATAAACTCGGCGGCAAAAGTAATCGTGCACAACTGAAATGTTCACGACACAAAAACTGTAGAACCTCACTTTTTTTTTTTTTTTTTTTTTTGGGGGGGGGGGGGTCGTTTCAAAGTCCATTTAATGCATTCTGTCAGGTTTCCTTGGTAACCCGCTTAGGTGATATCAAAGCACAGTACACATCTAAGCAGTTTCAGTGTCTGTCAGCCTATACACTTTTTCTGCTTCCTAAACTGTTAACTGTGCAAAAGAGCAGACGTCAGTATGGATTCAGAGGCTAGTAGAATTGGTGAGTGGGTGGGGGTGGGTGTTTTTTTTTTTTTTTTTTTTTTGGGGGGGGGGGGGTGTAACGTCCTTTTCCACCACATACGGGTGATTTCAAAGTCGGGGCAACGATGAAAAAGCCAGCACAAATATTTGGCCCCAGCCGGGATACGAACTCACAACCCGAGCATTAGAAGTCCAACGCTCTACCATTCGGCCATCCCGGCTCCTCTAGAATAACGAAGAAAAAATATGACGTCGAAGCTGTCTGTCTGTCTGTCCAGGTCACTGTCTGTCTGTCCCCCTGTCTGTCTGTTTCTCGCTCTCCTCTATGCTACGTACGATTCGGCTAACATCTGATCCATGCCATGCACTGGTTTCACCTCCGTGAAATGTCAACGTTTTTTACCCCCCCCCCCCCCCCCCCCGCTCAACTGGACTGGTGCATTCTGGGGGACTTTAAACCCTGCAAATCCTGATTATACCCCTTTACTTCTTCTGCAAAAATCTCTTTCTTTCTACATTGTAGTTTGCTTCCTTATCATAGACACTCTGAGGATAAAACTTTCCACACTCATGTAACGCCGGAACGCACCATTGATGCGATACACGATTTACGAGTACGTCTCCCTTGTGTACGCTGCGATTTATGTCCCCTGATGTACAGATTTGTGTCCCCTGATGTAAGATTTATGTCCCCTGATGTAGGCTTTGTGTCCCCTGACGGGTAGACTTATGCCTCTTGTTGGTGAGACCCATAGTTTGCCCGGTACTAAACGGTGACGAAATGTCTGTGAGGATGACTTAGAGGGAGGTAATCCACAAGGGGCAGACAGGGTGATTATCGGTCTTTGTCAGTAGGTTTACGGCGCAGTTTTCCTGGTGTTGCTTAGTAGCTAGATGAAGCAATAGGTCTTCCCATCTGTCTGTCTGTGTCTGTTTGTGTGCATGTCTGTGTTTGTGTCTGTGTCTATATCTGTGTGTGTCTGTGTATGTCTATGTCTGTCCTGCCTGTCTCCTCTGTGTCATTGTTGTTCGAATCCCGGCTGGGGCCAAATGTTTGTGCTGGCCTTTTTCTCGTTGCCCCGTCTTTGATATCACCCATGCGTGGTGGAAAAGGACGTTAAACTCCTAACCCCCCCCCCCCCCCCCCTGTGACATTGTCTCGTCACCATATTTTTCTCCTGTTGTTTGTTTCTTCCGTTCTTAGATTTTTTCCCTCGTTTTTTTTTTTTTTTTTTTTTTTTAAATTCTATCTGTCTGTCTGTCTGTCTTGCACGGTTGTCATCGTCATCATCATCTGTCTCTGCCAGTCTGTCTGTTTCTCTCTCTTTCTCAAATCCCCCCCTCACCCCCTGCCCTCCCCCACCACCCACACCCCAATCCCCACCTCTGCCGCGTCCAAGTATTAATTATTAGTCGGCAGTACACCGACTCCCCGCCACAAAAAGTCGGTTTTTTTTGCCTCCAGGTAGACGAGCTTGGTCGCCATTCAGACATCAACAGCAACACAATAGGGTACTCCGGCTCGGCGCCTCTGAATTTCAGAAGAGCTCCACGCGAAAGTTTCTGACTACCGATATGACTGCTGGGTTGTCGATCGGCCAGACAGATGGTACTTCGGTTTCTCTTTGTCTCTACACATCGCTGCGTAAAATTCCGTGAACACTGTCCGGCTCGTCTCGATCACCCAATTCCCTACTCTTCCGCCCCCCCCCCCCCCTTTCCCCTTCAGTTTCCCTCTTCCCTCCTCTCACCATCCCTCACACCGAACCCGCATCCACTCCAATCTGCATGCTGTATGCCGTCACCAGCACTACTGGCGTCTTAACGAACGAATGGAGTTCTAGTTTTGTGAGGTAACGGACTGTAAGTGAAGAACCCCTCTTGTCGACGCGCCACCCTTCCACGGCACCCTACCCACTCCACCCCTACCTTGACTTGCGCCCACCCCCTTCGCCAATCCCTATCGCCAAAAACAATCTAGCACTGACAAAAAACAAAAACAACAATGAAAAACACAAAAAGCAGCAACAACACCAACGACAACAAAAACCACACACACACACACACACACACACACACACGAGAGGACACGTACACGCGCTCGTCCTTGGCCCATCTTCGCTTGGAGAGAGAGAGAGAGAGAGAGAGGGGGGGGGGGTGTTTGGGGGTTTAACGTCCTTTTCCACCACATAGGGTGATATCAAAGACGGGGCAACGATGAAAAAGCCAGCACAAATATTTGGCCCCAGCCGGGATCGAACTCACGACCCGAGCATTAGAAGTCCAACGCTCTACCATTCGACCACCCCGGCTCCCCGAGAGACAGAGAGAGAGAGAGAGAGAGAGAGAGAGAGAGAGGGGGGGGGGGGGAGGGGTGTCAATCAAAATGCTTGCATGGGCGCAAATTCGGATCCCATCAAATCACACTTTTTACGTAACCATTTTCTCCTCGGGGCAAACCTTCAAAATTGTGACTGATGAAACGCAGCACTGAGTGACTCTTATGACACATTAATCATAGAGATGATACCGCATAGACTCAGAGAGTTCAATCCGATTCAAGGAAACGCATAGACTCAGAGAGTTCAATCCGATTCAAGGAAATAAGAATAACGAAAATGAAAGGTTTTAGCCTGAGGAATACATAACTCAGGCGGGGTTTATAATAAAAAAAAAATAAAGAAAGGTGATATATCAACAAACAAGCTTCTGGTTGCATGTGACCCCCGGCCGGAAAAGCACAAGATGGTTGTACCAACCCAACATGTTGTTTCCGTTTCATGTTAGAGACCGCTTGCGGAACAGAGGCAGTGACCGACGGTCAAGCCCAAAAATGGTATGACAGGGCCCCGAAGTGAACCAAACCAACGATGGAACAGTCTCAAAAGCGACATTGCGGGGGAGATTACTGAGAGATTACTGGGATTGGAGCGCGTCTGGGCGTTTCCAAGCATTTTCAGGGTGGGTGGGTGGGTGTTTGGGGGTTTAGCGTCCTTTTCCACCACATAGGGTGATATCAAAGACGGGGCAACGATGAAAAAGCCAGCACAAATATTTGGCCCCAGCCGGGATCGAACTCACGACCCGAGCATTAGAAGTCCAACGCTCTACCATTCGACCACCCCGGCTCCCCCAAGCATTTCCAGAGACTGACCTGAACTAGTTCAGCGAAGACAGCGCGCCATAATTATACTAAGCTACAACCGACCACCGCGTACGCGAAAACTACCCCAAGTCGAGTGGGTCTGGGGAGCGACACCTGGTGTCTTCTGGATAAAATGGTGTAGTGGACGCCTCCTCGGCGCACAGAACCATCTCTTCTGACGCTTTCAAGGCCCCGCAGGGCTGGAAGACGAAGCAGTGAAAGCCTGCTACTGCTAAGCGCTACTTTGTTTTGTGCAAACCTCCATCCTACTATTCACTCTGGTGCATGCCATATGCTTTGTTTTTTGGGTTTTTTTTTTTTTTTTTACACAACAGGCCACACAGCCTACTCTTCTTCGAAAACATGCACACTTGATATTTGTGCACAAAGGCGATATTCAGGCTTCATTAATGAGCCAGCACGTGATTGTGACTCGAGCTGGCAAGGGGGAAAATCCAACCAACGCCCTGCGTTCCTGAGGATTAAAACCACAGCCCATTCCACTTAAACGTTTGTGGGTGATGATACGTAGGGGATCCCTAGACCACGAGGCCAGATCCCTTCTCGTAAAGAAAAGGTGTCAGAAAATTCAAATCCTGTAAAAAACAACAACAAAAAAAATCCTATCTAGACGGCCGCGAGGGAGGAGAAAATGGCGTCGCACTGGGAACATCGGACGAAGGAAAACTTAGCGGCGACAGTCGGGGGGGGGGGGGGGGGGGGATAGAGAAATGGAAAGAAAATAAAAAGAGGAATATTTGATATTCGCTGTGGTTTCTTATCTTCTACGCCTCCACAAGAGTCGGGCGGACAGACAGATAGGCGCGCAAACAGACAGACACACAGACACACAGACAGACAGAGAGAGAGAGAGAGAGAGAGAGAGAGAGAGAGAGAGAGAGAGAGAGAGGACTGTCACAGTTAAAACACACACACACACACACACACACACACACACACACACACACACACACACACACACACACACACACACACACACACACACACACACACACACACATTCTCTCATCACGCCGCCCGTCTGTTCATTCCATCTCCGGTAACCTTACGCACGCTGCCGAAAAATACAATTCATCGATCGCCATATCTAACATAGCAATTATGTTCCTCATCGGCTAGGGGATACGCAGCCCCCTCGCACCAGACATCCTGCTCTATCCGAAATTGTACATGCTTCATCTCTACCGCATCCACCAGGCAATTGCCCTGATCTTCATCGCTGCAAATTATGCATCCCCGCAGGACGCTGATGGGTGGCCTCGTTGTGGAAACAGTTATGCCTCCCAGTTTCGGTGCAACCATAACCTGTTTCATATTGATGTTTGTAACTTCATACCATCGACGCCTTTCCTTCTCAGAGTTTCTGCGTTTTCCTTAATCAAAGGTACCTAAGGGTAAGTTAGTTAGCGACGGGCGTGTGTGTGTGTGTGTGTGTGTGTGTGTGTGTGTGTGTGTGTGTGTGTGTGTGTGTGTGTGTGTGTGTGTGTGTGTGTTGGTTTGGTTTGATTTGGTGTTTCCTTGTTTGCTGTATATGTTTTGTGTGTTAGTCTGTTGTATGTTTGTTTTCACGCCTTTGCCGTTAAAAAAAAATTAAAACACCAAGAAAAACTTATAAATCAATAGCCTGTATGTGCACTTGTCGCATACATATATATGCATTTGGTGTTATCTGCAACTGTTGCTGTACTGTAAATGTGTATTAAATGCCATCTGTGTGCATATACATCTATAGATGAGCGAAAAAGACCAAAGAAACAAAAACAAACACCACCACTACTACTACTACTACTACTAAATAGCGTAGTCATTTCTTTGCCCACAGAGTCAAAACTCCCAAACAGCCACCCCACCCCACAGAGTCAAATTATACTGTCCGCATGAAAGTGAGTGAGTGTGTGTACCAGTGCCCAACGAAATGAAACAAGGTCTAGTCAGGACTGGGGCCACACAATCTTCAAATACAGCCAAGTCTGATAATTTCTTACCAAGATCGAACCAGCTAGTACTCATCCTGTCTAGAAAAGCTTTGCGCAAAAAAAAAAAAAGAAGTCACTTTGGCACTTTCCCTCGCACCTGTCATCTGGAGGGGAGGTCAGCACAAACTGGTTTCCGTTTGGACTGTCAAATAATCCAGTTAGTGTCTGAAGAGATAGACTGAGACTTGTCTCTTTGTTCAGCTTATCGGTGGATCCGATTAGTGAGGGTCTGTACAGTAATAAAGTGGTACGGTACCAAATGTACCATGTAGCGCAAAGTGCGTCGGAAGAGTCAAGTCAAGAAGTTTATTCAAGACCCCCTACGGGGATTGGTTTAAACTGATTTATTTTGTTGCATTGGTGAAAGTTCAGAAAAAACAGTTTGAGCAGAAACAAGACGTGCTTATGACATGCTCAATAAAAATTCAGTTAAAGCAACCTTTGCAACGGCGGTTCACGAATTATGAGAGAGAGAGAGAGAGAGAGAGAGTGAGAGAGAGAGAGAGAGGGGGGGGGGGGGGTTGAATATCAATTAACACCATCCATAATAAATGTCCGCCATAAGACGGGGTGGTCGAATGGTAGAGCGATGGACTTCTAATGCTCGGGTCGTGAGTTCGATCCCGGCTGGGGCCAAATATTTGTGCTGGCTTTTTCATCGTTGCCCCGTCTTTGATATCACTAAAAAGCCGCAACGAAGAGAAGAAGAAAGAGGAGGAGGAGGAGGAGGAGAAGAAGAAGAAGACGAAGAAGACCAAGAAGAAGAAGAAGATGTTAGAAGAAGAAGAAGATGTTAGAAGAAGAAGAAACACTGTCCTCGACGCGTGAAACATTCTGAATACTACTTAAAAAGGTAGACACAAAACATAACTGTATTTCATTAGTTTCTTGCAGCGTTTATGTAATGGTGATCTGAAAGCCGACTATCCGTCTAAACAAACAAACAAACAAACAAACAAACAAACAAACAAACTAGCCGATAGACTGATTGGTTAATTCAATTTCCACGTTGAAAAAGTTAAAGCATTACGTACCGCACATGAGTATCCTACTTTTTGTTTTGTTTTGGTTTTGGTCCTGTGTGCAGAAATCAGGCAAGATTAACGGTTCCTTGGCGGCCCTCACTTCAGCAAACACGAGCATAACCACAGTGCAACAATCCCACGAAGCCAAATTTAATGCCATGTAATCGTGAATTACTTGTGATTTTTTTTAGTGAGGCCACTGATGCGCAACCCCAAACTTACTTCGTAGAAATTGAGTCAACTTCCGAGAAATGGAAATGAAATGAACTTTATTTTCCAACAGTAAAAAGTTGTTGATCAAAAGACCAGTTTTCAAACTTGACGTTTCTATATCTACAAACATGTCTATATCTACACCAAAAGAGTTCTAACACACACACACACACACACACACACACACACACACACACACACACACACACACACACACGCATGCGCTGGCCACTGCTGTACCCTGGTTTCTTGGAAGTGGAGGGAAGCGCATGGGGTTTCCCCGAGCGCAGTGATGGCAGTGAATGGGACTGAACTGAAGTACACCTGGTGCAAATGACGTTACTACAGGCTCTGGGAACACACTGACATTTTCTTTCCCACAATGTCCGGCCAGTCGGTCAGCAGAGCCGAGTGTCCTTTTTCCACAGATCCTAATGTCCAGTCCCGGTTTGGCAACAAATGACCCGTCTCGTTCAGGGTAAGCTGTACAGGCTTACAGGACCGCCTCGTGTACTTAGTCCTGTCAAGCTGATCTTAGGAAGCGACCAAGGCGGTTTTCCGCTACGAGGGGCAGCTGAATAGATAGACGTTTTGCCGTCACATCGCTGTAGGTGGAGTAGCGAAGCCGGAAGATTTTGACTGCGAAAAGGTGGAAGGCTTCCTAAGACGCTTTTTCTGTCCCTACGTGTCTGTCCCAGATGAAGTCCGCTGTTTGTTGGTTGTGATTGGAGTAGGCCATAATGGGACGGTTGCAGAAGGAGGGGGGTGGGGGGGGGGCGAGGGAGGGGGGTTGAGGGAGGGGGGGGCATTAAGGGACAGCTATCCCGGCTGAACATTACTGAATCCAGTTAGACTGCCAGGTCGACCACAGTTGATGTATCCTTGACTGCGATGAACAAGTCATAAAAACAGGTCTACCGTTTGTTTTGGGGATTTTGTGTGTGTGTGTGTGTGTGTGTGTGTGTGTGTGTGTGTGTGTGTTTGGGGGGGGGAGGTCGGGGGGGGGGGGGGGGTAGGGTAGTGGGGGATAGGGGGATAGGTTAAAAAGATATGCCATATGAAACATGAGAAATAATCATATGAGAGAATTTTCAAAAGGTTAAGCCTGTTATTAGCGTTTCGCTTTTGTTCAGCTGCCGTGACAAAAAGTTGCAACATTTTCGGAATTAAGATGAACACCTTTTTTGATCGTTGCATTTCCTGAGTTAATCTCAAAAACAGGAGAGAGAGAGAGAGAGAGAGTCACGCAAGAGCATAATGGCAATATTCCCCAATTTGTAGGAAATAGATTTTCGCAACTTTTTATATTGCCTTTCGAAAGTTTCGGCTCTAGCAAGAGAGAGAGAGAGAGAGAGAGAGATCCTTGGTTCTCCCGCGCTTAAGGGAAACCACCCTCACTACCCCAGTCGTTTATCACGACAGTTATGTTCATCCTGTCACGAGAATTATGCCCCTTTCTGGTGATGATGGTTGCGTGCTGTTTTCAGTTACTGATTTAGCTGGCATAGTTTATGTGATATATTTCCCTGATACAGAAATTGGCCAGTATCGCGTGCCGACTGAAAATGTGGCCTGCGTAATTGGATTCCCCAGAGGTGAAGGAATAAATGTCTAACTGCTGAATTGAAACTTCTAGTGCACACACAAGCCGGTGAAGGCTTAACGTGCCATCCTACTTTATGATGCTGTCGAAGGCAACTAGGTACAGTTTACCATTGTTCAATCTGGACGGCTGAACACTACAACCAGATGACACAGCTCCAACAGCCACCATTCTGGGACTAAGGACTGGACACGGGGCGGTCGGTGGTCTAGTACGCACAAAACTCTAAGTTTTACAATATAAGAAAAGCTCCCCTGTAGCGTGAGAGGAAGTTCGCTGACCGTTCTCTGTGGCAAAATCCAATGTATATGTATTACACACACACACACACACACACACACACACACACACACACACACACACACACACACACACACACACAGAGAGAGAGAAAGATTCCATCGCGAGAAAAGAATTTGGCTTCGCTGGCGACCTGGAAACCTACTTTCCACTCCCAGGTCCTCCCCATTCAATCCAATGCGAGAGGTCAGGGGTTGGAGTCCCACTCGGGGAAAAGAATTGTTCCTTCTCGTATGTGGCACCGTTCATTCGGGCCGATCGTCGGGGGTTCTCTCCGGGTACTCCGGCTTCCTCCCCCTCTGCTTTGGACATGTTCAGCCCACCAAATTTGAATAATAAATCCAAATCTAAATTCCGAAATTTAAATAGCTGAGCTGACCCTTCGCACCACGTGATTGCAATGTGTTTATGTCCAGTGTGTGAGAGAATGCGTGTGATCCACGTGAGCGTGCGTGTTGGGTTCAGCTCGCGGCGCTTTGAGCCGATTCATGAAATTGGGTGAAATTATTATTATCACACTACAGGCGTAAGGACACAAATTGGGTGAAATGCCTATAGATACAAATTGACCGTGGGGCCATGTCAGTGCAGTGTTAATTGTGACCCGTTCTCGCAAAAGGGACCATAAGTCGCGCTAGGACGAACGCCGCTACAGGCGAAAAGAGTGCCGGAGGTCAGTATGGCCGCCTTGTGAGTAGCCAACTTCAACTGCTGATATCTCTGTCAATTTTAGTAGTACAGCTTTCATTCTTATATTGAATTAAACTGCATAGCCAATAGATTGCAGTGATATGCATATATCTCAAAATTGGTAATTTTCGACTATGGTCCCTTTTGTGAGAACGGGTCACAATTTGGGGAAGCGTGTTCGTCGAGTATGCTAGTTTGTAATGATTTTTTTTGTCATGAAATAGCGTGATTTTCGTGATTTTTTGTACTGTGTAGCCCAAGGTGCATGCCAGGCGGCCGCAACAAGAGGCAAGCTGCCAGTGAAGCTGGAACTTTTTGCGCTGGACTGAGAGCAGCCAGAGCGACGCGAGCGGATTTGGATCAGGCGGCTTTCTGGCCTAAACAGAAAGCAGACCAGCATTACTCCAGTGAGGCCTGAGCGGAAAGGAGACATTCATTTTTTAAAAAACTCCTGTCAGGTGCGTGCTCTTGAATGGTCTGTGCATGGTAATCTTTGTTTGTAGACTGAAGCATTTTTAGGGGTGACTATGATGCCTGAGGCTAACTGGGAATATAATTATAGGCATTTTGAGACCTCGTACAGTTGTGTCCTTTAGCCTGCAGGCTGCGCCGCTCACTTGTACCGCCTTGGGCTGTCACAAAGACCCCGAAGCACATTCTGCAGTCCTGCCCCCCACTTCCAAGAAGCCAGCAGCATTGGCCGAATGCCGCAACGCCGACAGAGAAACTCTGGGGCACCAAACTAACAGCGAATTTATCATCACTACAATGTTCAAGTTAGGTGGAGTCCAGTACCCGGCAACACAGAAGAATGTGCTGTACTACTGCTAGTACTACTATTATTGAACTAATAAAATAACAAA
>JACVVK020000017.1:1092500-1140000 GCA_018292915.2 Batillaria attramentaria | reverse complement strand
AAGCCAAGGCAGCCTGATTCACAGTTCAGTTTGCGTTTTGACACTGAGCGAGAAAGATCGTGCAGTACTCAACATCCCGGCGCTGGACACTGTAGCGATGTGTCTCGCTCACTGACCAAAAGCCAAATAATGTCACGGCAAACTCGTGCTCTGGTTTTATTAGAGTGCCCGAAGCACTGAAAACTCTGCAACTGTGACAGAGTTGCCTGGATTATGCACAGTCGAAGGAGTCACAGTTTTAAAAACCGCAATGTTTGGGGTTTTTTGCTGATATTGCAGACCTTTAAAGACACCCGGTTCGACTTTTCTAGGCTAACAAATCGTTCAGAGCTGGTTTTGGTGTTTTCAAATTCAAATTTAAAAATACTTTATTGTCCATGAAATCACACGTATAACTTGGGGAAAAAAAATCATCCATGGACTCACAGCTCGAAACAAAATAAGGATGAAAAAATAAGATTCTACGTCAATAAAACAGCATGAAATTGGTTCTGCGTGTGCAATAGCTGAACAAAACCACGACAAATCCATCTGACGCGATCCCAGTCCAGGGGAGCCGGGGTGGTCGAATGGTAGAGCTGTGGACTTCTGATGCTCGGGCCGTGAGTTCGTATCCCGGCTGGGGCGGGTGGGTGGGTGTTGGTGTTTGGGGGTTTAACGTCCTATTCCATCACATAGGGTGATATCAAAGACGGGGCAACGATGAAAAAGCCAGCACAAATATTTGGCCCCAGCCAGGATCGAACTCACGACCCGAGCATTAGAAGTCCAACGCTCTACCATTCGACCACCCCGGCTCCCCCCCCCCCCCCCCCCCACGGCTGGGGCCAAATATTCGTGCTGGCTTTTTCATCGTTGCCCCGTCTTTGATATCACCCGTATGTGGTGGAAAAGGACGTTAAACCCCCATACACCCACCCACCCGCGATCCCAGTCCAAACACTTTTTGAAGCATGTTACACACGGGTGAAACAAAATGGACAGGCGTTTTTTCCGTTGCTATGTCGCTAATAGTATGCACCTCAGATTTCACTGCGTGTTTGGCTGAGATGCTGAATTAACTCATTCAAGACGGCCCGAGTTTTCCTCAGCCATCCACTGTGGACGGGCCGATTTGTGAGGTTAAAAAAAAAATAAATAAATAAAAAAACCAAGATACAGACTTGAAATTTTCAGGGTAGTTGACTGACATATTTATGCAGCTATTGCTGACATTTCAACTTTCAAACTTTTATATATTTGCTGTTAGTCGTGTTGTTAAAAAAAAAATCATGATCCGCATATGCGGCTGTTTGTTTGAAACCGATGTGCGCTATAGGGCCGCATAATGTGCGGCAGTTAGTCCGGAAAGAGTTAAGAAGGAACAACTCAGCTCTGCGTGGGTCTACACAAAGATCAACCCTCTACAGGACAGGCTCCATAATGGGCTTTCAAATCGATTAGTCTCGACACGAAAAGTGTTTCTCGCTGGCCTGACCTCGTCTCAAACATGACGTATCACACGCCTGATTGACAGCTCTTTTAAACCGCTGCTGTCACAGATCTAAGGAGAGCAATTAAACACTGGAAGGTTTGAGGAACACTGAAAACAGCACCTTCAGTGCGTACTGTTCTTTATAATGTTCTTACCCTTAACTGGTAAAATGCTCGCACAGCATGTCCAAGGGCAATATTATACACGGCGCACGAAAGCTGTGCTGTTGTATGTTCTGTGTATCAAGTTATGATATCACCGGCCCGTAACTGGGCCGGAGTAGGTCACAGCTGGCCGAAGTCCGTGCAGCCGCCATGAGTGTCCGAGACTACACGCCGACAAAAGTAGGTTAGGGTTTTTAAATGTCTGATTTCGTCGGCGTTAGAGGCAGTAATGTACAACAATGGCCGTTATACTACCACAGTAGCCGCAATATAACAGAAATGGCATTGCTACAAAAATGGCCTCAATATTTAAAAACACGGCCGGCTGCAATGTTACAAAATAACTGACGCAATGTGACAGAAAGTGAAGCAGTGCTACAAGAGCGGCCGCAGTGTTAAGCCGGCTCATAACTGGGCAATGCGGAGCGCCACAGTGCTGTCCACAGTTGCGACACAGTTGTGATTTTGGGGGTTTCCGCCGCTGTGGCGTCATCACAGCAACCTGGATTTCAAATAGCCACAACTGTGACTGTGGTTTCCACAACAGATTCTGACTGGCTGTACTACGTCACTCGGCGCGCAAACATGGCGGACAGTGCATCTTCAATCGGTTTGTCACCGGGCACAGCTGTGTTCAGTTTTGTAGTTAGGAGACACACCGAGCGCAACGACTGTGATGTGCACATGTGTGTTTCGCGCGCTGTGCACAGCTAGGAGCAGGCTTTACAGAAACGGCCACAATTTGAAAGAAACTGGCCTCAATATTAAAAAAACATGGCTGCAGTGTTACAAAATAATGGGCACACTGTGACAAAAAAGGCCGCACTATTACAAGATGGCCGCAGTGTCCGGCCACTTCATTCGCACATCGACAGTAACCTACTTCCCCTAGCTGTCAGCTCGCATCCAGCTACATGTACTTTACAGTCCAACCCCTCTCCACTCCGCCCCCTTGTCTACCAACCGCAGCTCGACCACACTGCCGCGACAATGCACGCTCACTTGCGACTGCCAGTCATTCCAGAAATATACCAACAAGTACATCGCGGTTTTGATGAGTTGTCAGGCGCAGGCTAGACTGGTGATGAGTTGTGCGTCTGGTCGAGCCTACGGTTCTGTACGCTGCGTTAACCCATATCAGCCAGCTTCTTCCACTGCTTGTCAACACTTGTCTTCTGCACCAGCCCTGTCTGGCCAGAGGTGAACTTCTGAGAGGCGCTTTAATTACAGTGACGACAGAGGTTGCAACGCAGCGCTGTCACGAACACTCAAGATATTTGTTCAGAGACCAGTTTTTTTTCTAGGTACCACCCAAGGCTGCTAGTTGTGTGGTTCTTGAAGACGAAAATAATGCACTTTTAAGTTTATTGTAAAAGGTTGGAGGATATTAGATCGAGATTTAACCTGGAAAATACACAAAGCATACAATTTACTCTACATTGAATACTATGTTTAACGACAGGTTTTGTGTCCGAAATCTTGCTGGATTTATATATTACAGCTTTAATCTTCGGCAAGAGGCAGCACCAGTATTGTAGTAGCTGTTACTATTGTTGTTGATGTTGATGTTCATTGCATTGATTTACCTAAGAACTTATCAACAGTACATACGTTTTCTTTACAGGTGTAAATTGCTGAACCTGTCTATTTAGTTCATCAGGATATTCCGTAATTGTTTTCTCTGTTTGTAGGTCCATGTACTGCTCTGCTGGGAACAGCTCCCGAACCCAAATGTCGATGGGTCGATGGCCTTACCAATAAACAATTTGAGTCTTGAGTTCAGAGCCGGTGTTTTGGTTGTGTCAAGCACTGTACTTTAGGCACATGCACGGAACTTTACAGGATCAACTGGTTAATAAGTGTTTTTGTGTGTGTTTTTTTACAGTCACACACAATCGAAATGTCACGACTAAAAAAACTAAAAACAGCGACGACGACAACTGTTAACAACAAGAACATTAACATTTAAACTGTGGCTTGTTTTGTTCCTATTTCAGTTTTGTTTTGAACAATACGAGTTATTTATTTTAAAAACAAACAAACAAAACAACAACAACAACAAACAAACAAACACAAACAAACACCACCACCACTCCCAAAAAAACACCCCCCCCCCCCCAAAAAAAAAAACCCTCCCCCCCCAAAAAAAAACAAAAAACAAAACAAACCCAACAACCCCAAAACGAAACAAAACAAAAAATACCCCCCCAAAAAAACAAAAAAACAAACAAACAAAAAAACAACAACAACAAAACAAAAACAAAACAAAACAAAACAACAACAAACAAACCCAAAAACAAACAACAAACAAACAAACAACAACAACAACAAAACCCAAAAAAAACGGCACAATCAGTTTGTAAGGGGAAACTGAACTTGTCTTTTGTTAATCGTCTTTTGAGCGTGTTCTGAACATGTTGACATAGTACCATAATCGGTGTAACGACTAGACAAAAAAAAAAGAAGCACCGACGACATCGACAACAACATCATCATTAACAATGACCACGACCAATACAGAAGATAAATACTGCAAGATGAAGCACTGACTAAAACCAATAGCTGAACGGCTCCTTGAATGATAACAATATTTTTTTAAAATATGCGATCTGCAGATTGATGAATCACTGATATAGTCCTGATGTATGCGGCGATTAACCTATTTAGCAAGATCCCCACGAATAAGTAGACATTAAAATGTCTGGTGCGCAAGTGTGGCTCCCGCAATGACTGTTTCACCCCGGCAGCTGTGCTATGACCTCAGGCAACGACTCTTACCGACCGAACAGCTCACTGCGGTGTCCATAATTATTAACTTGCGCCATCGACGATCAGGTGTTCCGGGGGGTCCTCTCTGAAAGATTAGAAGGGGAGGGGGGAGGGACGTGGGGGTGGTGGAAGAAGCTGTTAAAAAAAGAAAGAGAAAAAGAAAAAGAAAAGATAAAAAGAAAGAAAGAACACGCGGGAGCTACAGTTGCGCACCAGACCTTTAAGGGTAGGTGGGTGTTTGGGAGTTTAACGTCCTTTTCCACCACATACGGGTGATATCAAAGACGGGGCAACGACGAAAAAGCCAGCACAAATACATGGCCCTAGCCGGGATTCGAACTCACGACCCGAACATTAGAAGTCCAACGCTCTACCATTTGTTCACCCCGGCTCCCCGCACCAGACCTTTAATCTAAGGCTGATATGTAGCACTGATGAACAGCATTGGTGTATTCAACCCATTCGGTAAGATCTGTATCAATGAACAGGCATTAAGACTTAGAGGCGGGGCAGAGTAATGTATTGCCTGGAAAGAATGGGTAGCATATGGACACGGTACTTAATCAAAACTGCGGATTTTCCCCTGGTGCTTCATTGAATCAAATGTTTTGACGACAAATTGTCTCTGGTAAGATCATGGAAGTTTGAAATATGAACTTGCAGCGTTTGAGTGAAAGTTGTTTTAATAATAATAATAATAATGGGTATTTCAGGGACGCCCTCCCTCCCGCAGGAGCTCAGGGCGCCTTACAGTCAACACGCACTCACTCACACAGAAACGGAAACACACGCAACATTCCTTCACACATACAGTTAACTACAGATACATAAGGTGCAGCATCATACACGGTCTCCGCTGCCCCCGGCACACACACACACACACACACACACACACACACACACACACTCACACACACACACACACACACACACACACACACACACACACGACCAGCAAGATGATGATGTGGCGACAGCTATTGGTTAGGGGCAGTGAAGAGATGGGTTAGTAATTGGTCCTTTTCTTTCATACAGGCGAAAGGACAGAAATTGATCATGGGTTCATGTGCAGTATTTATTTGGGGAACCCTGTTTGGCGGAACCCTGTAATGATTTTTGTCGTCTTGAAAAAGCCTGATTTTCGTGATTTTTGTACTTGGTAGGCCAAGGTGCATGCCAGGGGGCGGCAACAAGAGGAAAGCTGCCAGTGAAGCTGGGATTTTTTGCGCTGGAGAATGGCAACAGCGACGCGAGCGCATTTGGATGAAGCGACTTTCTGGCCTAAACAGAATGTAGACTAGCATTTACTCAAGTGAGGCCTGAGCGGAAAGGAGACACTCAATTAAAAAAAAAAAAACTCCTGTCAAGTGCGTGCCTTTGAATGGTCTGTGCATTTTTTTTTTTTAAAGATTGCAGCATTTTTTAGGGGTGACATTGGTGCCTCAGTGAGGCTAATAGGAAATGTGACGCTACGCCACGAAATGAGTCGGAAGTTACATGCAGCTGAATAGTGCAACACCCGATTTTCCGACCGAGGTGGCCATTTTGTTTCATGGGGTACGTCATTTCAACAGATCATAACTTCAAAAATAATTATCCGATTTTAATCTGGTTTTCACCATTGGATTCAGCATTAAAAAACCTGTAAGATCTTATCAAAACCTCAAAAACTTCAAAAAGTGACTTCAGACTCAAATCGTGGGGGGGCGTCACAAATATAGAGGCATTTTGAGACCTCAAGCATTTGTGTTCTTTGGCCACACAAGCTGAAAACCAAGGAATGTTTCCGGATCTACAACAATTGTAAACAGAAACACGCGGTGCTATTGTTTAGTGGACTTTTCGCTTGTTTGTATTTTTGCTTCTTCTTCTTCAGCGATCACTTCTTCAGATGGGGACACCAGTTGTCCTCACGTATACTGCGGTCCTCCGGAGGGCCTGCAGGTCACCATAGAGTTTGTCCCTCAAGGGTGTTGGCTGTGGCCATGGGCCTGCAGGTCACCATAGAGTTTGTCCCTCAAGGGTGTTGGCTGTGGCCATGGGCCTGCAGGTCACCATAGAGTTTGTCCCTCAAGGGTGTTGGCTGTGGCCATGGGCCTGCAGGTCACCATAGAGTTTGTCCCTCAAGGGTGTTGGCTGTGGCCATGTGGCTCGTCTGGCACCATCCTGCAGTGAGGGCAGTCTTGGAGTAGGTGTTCTGTGGTCATCGGGGCTGTGTCACAAGCACACATCTCTGATTGGCCAGTTTTCAGTATGCTGTACATGTGGTTTGCTTGTATGAAAAAGAGGCCCGCGTGTAAAGCAGAAAACAATTTTCAAACGCTTTTTTACAATGTGCATGTTCATATGTGACCATCCATCACAAAATCAATCTTAACTCGATTTTTTTTTGTACATGTACCACAAAATCAATCTTAACTCGATTTATGGGTGTTTGGAGATATACAGATTTTCTAAATCTACACTCTTTTCTGAACATTTTGATATACTGTAGATCGATAATAGTGGAAGTTATAGCCATTAGAATTTAAGTACCCCACCGGCGGCCATTTTGAGAAGACGGCCTCCAAAGATTTTGTACCTATGTGCCACACTTTTTCCCAAGCAGCAGCATCTAAAAGTCATCTAAACTTCCTAAATATCATACATGGTGCACAGAATAGCATGTCTGCAAACGTAGGACTAAAACTGACTTTTAATTGATCATGATTTGGTGAATTTTGCCTTTATAAAATGCAAAAATTAAACGTCAAAATGAAAGAACGGCCCACAACTTGACCCAATTCACCACAATGAGTGTTCTATGCTCATAACCAAATGACTGAAAAAACTAATACTATTTTACTCTGAGATGAGCTAAGAATATTTGAGTTTTTATTATTAATTTTTCAAACACGTGGCGTCACCTGAAAGCGATCGACGTCAACACATTTAAATCGTAGTAGCATCGGAACTACTCTTCGCCATTTTGACTAACCCCCGTAACAGAAATGTCAAAAATCTCCACAGCTGTTGTTTTTCTGCCCGACTGAATGAAACGCGAATCTGACAAAATCTACCGTAGATCTCCGACCTGTTCCCGCTATTTCTCAAGAGGAGAGAGAGAGAGAGAGAGAGATACAGCAGCCCAGATTAACTTGGAAGATACCAGACGAGTATCATGAAATCAGTCATGATCTGGGTACAGCGGCTGTAAAGAGGTACTTTAGTCTTACCCGGACAACAGATCAGATTTGGACCTGTTGTACACACACACACACACACACACACACACACACACACGACCAGCAAGATGATGATGTGGCGACAGCTATTGGTTAGGGGCAGTGAAGAGATGGGTTAGTAATTGGTCCTTTTCTTTCATACAGGCGAAAGGACAGAAATTGATCATGGGTTCATGTGCAGTATTTATTTGGGGAACCCTGTTTGGCGGAACCCTGTAATGATTTTTGTCGTCTTGAAAAAGCCTGATTTTCGTGATTTTTGTACTTGGTAGGCCAAGGTGCATGCCAGGGGGCGGCAACAAGAGGAAAGCTGCCAGTGAAGCTGGGATTTTTTTGCGCTGGAGAATGGCAACAGCGACGCGAGCGCATTTGGATGAAGCGACTTTCTGGCCTAAACAGAATGTAGACTAGCATTTACTCAAGTGAGGCCTGAGCGGAAAGGAGACTCAATTAAAAAAAAAAAAAAAAAAAAACTCCTGTCAAGTGCGTGCCTTTGAATGGTCTGTGCATTTTTTTTTTTTTTTTAAGATTGAAGCATTTTTTAGGGGTGTCATTGGTGCCTCAGTGAGGCTAATAGGAAATGTGACGCTACGCCACGAAATGAGTCGAAAGTTACATGCAGCTGAATAGTGCAACACCCGATTTTCCGACCGAGGTGGTCATTTTGTTTCATGGGGTACGTCATTTCAACAGATCATAACTTCAAAAATAATTATCCGATTTTAATCTGGTTTTCACCATTGGATTCAGCATTAAAAAACCTGTAACATCATATCAAAACCTCAAAAACTTCAAAAAGTGACTTCAGACTCAAATCGTGGGGGGGCGTCACAAATATAGAGGCCTTTTGAGACCTCAAGCATTTGTGTTCTTTGGCCATACAAGCTGAAAACCAAGGAATGTTTCCGGATCTACAACAATTGTAAACAGAAACACGCGGTGCTATTGTTTAGTGGACTTTTCGCTTGTTTGTATTTTTGCTTCTTCTTCTTCGGCGATCACTTCTTCAGATGGGGACACCAGTTGTCCTCACGTATACTGCGGTCCTCCGGAGGGCCTGCAGGTTACCATAGAGTTTGTACCTCAAGGGTGTTGGCTGTGGCCATGGGCCTGCAGGTCACCATAGAGTTTGTCCCTCAAGGGTGTTGGCTGTGGCCATGGGCCTGCAGGTCACCATAGAGTTTGTCCCTCAAGGGTGTTGGCTGTGGCCATGGGCCTGCAGGTCACCATAGAGTTTGTCCCTCAAGGGTGTTGGCTGTGGCCATGGGCCTGCAGGTCACCATAGAGTTTGTCCCTCAAGGGTGTTGGCTGTGGCCATGGGCCTGCAGGTCACCATAGAGTTTGTCCCTCAAGGGTGTTGGCTGTGGCCATGGGCCTGCAGGTCACCATAGAGTTTGTCCCTCAAGGGTGTTGGCTGTGGCCATGTGGCTCGTCTGGCACCATCCTGCAGTCTTGGAGTAGGTGTTCTGTGGTCATCGGGGCTGTGTCACAAGCACACATCTCTGATTGGCCAGTTTTCAGTATGCTGTACATGTGGTTTGCTTGTATGAAAAAGAGGCCCGCGTGTAAAGCAGAAAACAATTTTCAAACGCTTTTTTTACAATGTGCATGTTCATATGTGACCATCCATCACAAAATCAATCTTAACTCGATTTTTTTGGTATCACAAAATCAATCTTAACTCGATTTATGGGTGTTTGGAGATATACAGATTTTCTAAATCTACACTCTTTTCTGAACATTTTGATATACTGTAGATCGATAATAGTGGAAGTTATAGCCATTAGAATTTAAGTACCCCACCGGCGGCCATTTTGAGAAGACGGCCTCCAAAGATTTTGTACCTATGTGGCACACTTTTTCCCAAGCAGCAGCATCTAAAAGTCATCTAAACTTCCTAAATATCATACATGGTGCACAGAATAGCATGTCTGCAAACGTAGGACTAAAACTGACTTTTAATTGATCATGATTTGGTGAATTTTGCCTTTATGAAATGCAAAAATTAAACGTCAAAATGAAAGAACGGCCCACAACTTGACCCAATTCACCACAATGAGTGTTCTATGCTCATAACCAAATGACTGAAAAAACTAATACTATTTTACTCTGAGATGAGCTAAGAATATTTGAGTTTTTATTATT
Source organism: Batillaria attramentaria (assembly GCA_018292915.2). Taxonomy (NCBI): domain Eukaryota; kingdom Metazoa; phylum Mollusca; class Gastropoda; family Batillariidae; genus Batillaria; species Batillaria attramentaria. Next base: position 1,130,224 of record JACVVK020000017.1, on the reverse strand, counting down.
AATTTTTCAAACACGTGGCGTCACCTGAAAGCGATCGACGTCAACACATTTAAATCGTAGTAGCATCGGAACTACTCTTCGCCATTTTGACTAACCCCCGTAACAGAAATGCCAAAAATCTCCACAGCTGTTGTTTTTCTGCCCCACTGAATGAAACGCGAATCTGACAAAATCTACCGTAGATCTCCAACCTGTTCCCGCTATTTCTCAAGAGGAGAGAGAGAGAGAGAGAGAGAGAGAGAGATACAGCAGCCCAGATTAACTTGGAAGATACCAGACGAGTATCATGAAATCAGTCATGATCTGGGTACAGCGGCTGTAAAGAGGTACTTTAGTCTTACCCGGACAACAGATCAGATTTGGACCTGTTGTACACACACACACACACACACACACACACACACACACACACACACACACACACACTATTTTAAAAAAAAAGGAAGCCGTGAGTTTAGGTTATTTTTTTTTATTTATTGCAGCGGGATTTTTTCCACCCACAGGAACCTATCTTGAAGAATGGCATCAATAATCTAGAGCCATTTTATTTTTAGTGCCAGAACCCGAGATCGTCACAGGGGGCTATATCAGCTTTTCTGTTTTTTTCCTTTAGTCTTCTAGGTCGTCTACATTTCCCTGAAGTGGTTGAGTTTCGGAGTGTGCTATTCAAATGACCATTGCAGTGTCCAGACAGTGTCTTAGATTTCGCAAGAAAAGTCTTCAAAAAAAAAAAAAAAAATCTAAAGCAGAAAAACTAAAACAAAAAGTCATACTCTTCATTCGTAATGGAAACGTAGACAGAACATTTGCCGCATGATTCAATTCAATTGTCAATTCAATAATTCTTTATTGTCCTCAAGGGGAGGTAATTTAATTGCGTCGTACAAAACAGAGTGGGTGGGTGGGGGTTTGGGGGTTTAACGTCCTTTTCCACCTCATACGGGTGATATCAAAGACGGGGCAACGATGAAAAAGCCAGCACAAATATTTGGCTCCAGCCGGGATACGAACTCACGGCCCGAGCATTAGGGGTCCAACGCTCTACCATTCGGCCAACCCGGCTCCTCCGTACAAAACAGACAACAACCACATAGACAGAAGGTTCATATATACCCAATGTAACATGTCACAATAATTAAATATGTAATATTACAACAATAGCACACGAACACACACGCACGCCCGCACCCGCGTGGCGTGACCACAGACGTAATCCCGCTCCACAGAGATAGACGCACCGCCGCACGCTGCCACCGCTGCTTGCGAGTGTCGCTATCGCGGCCATCTTACTAATACCAGAACTCAGAGGCTCTGTGTATAGGACGCCTCGTTCGAAATACAAAGTTCTTTAGAAAGACGTCATCAGAAATGTGACGTAAGATAAAGCGGACCAATGCTATGCGCGCTATGTAAACAGCTGATAGCGTCTAGCCAATGCTATGCGCGCTATGTAAACAGCTGGCACTTCCAGGTACTAGCAACATGGCGCGCGGCGGCGTCACTTTTCCGGCACCGCGGTGCGTCTATCTCTTTACGTCTGTGGGCGTGACTGGCGTGCGCTAAAGATGGGAGCCGGGATACCCACGCGGCAGACCGCTGGACTTTCAATGCTCGGGTCGTCAGTTCGAATCCCGGCTTGGACCAAACCGATGATATTAATTTTGTGCTTTTCTTAGTATTTGTCTGTTGTTAATATTGTTTGTAATGGATGCTGTGCTTGGTAAATCTGTGTATTGGTATTACTACTGTTCCTGTGTTAGCGCAGCGTGAACATGTATGTTATACCCACAACTCTGGCACGAACTGACCTGGCTAATTGCTTGCAGTTACAGCCGGGGTGGCCGAATGGTAGAGCGTTGGACTTCTAATGCTCGGGTCGTGAGTTCGTATCCCGGCTGGGGCCAAATATTTGTGCTGGTCTTTCCTCGTTGCCCCGTCTTTGATATAATAATAATAATAATAATGAGTATATCACCCGTATGTGGTGGAAAAGGACGCTAAACCCCCAAACACCCACCCACCCACCCTCTGTCCTGCTTGAAGTCCCGTCTAACAGCCCATCTCTTTCGGGGAGCCTTTGATTAGTTTGTCCCAATTGTGTGTGTGTGTGTGTGTGTGTGTGTGTGTGTGTGTGTGTGTGTGTGTGTGTGGGAAAGGACGTTGACACCCCCCCCCCTCCACCGTCACCCAACCGCACTAAAAGATAGTGCTCACACACTGTCGAACCAGATACGAGACACGTACACGACCGATTAAAATAGTCAGACCATTCACATACATCGCTTTTGACCCGATAAGAGCACCCAGCCGTATTGTATCGTATCTCAGCGATCAGGTTATTGATCAAGCACGTCACACCAAGTGCAGAAAACAGCCTGTATGGTAAACGCAGAGAGCGTTTCTTTAGTCACAGGTGGTTACAGCCTCGTAACGCCTTTGAGATGGATATCTGCCGTTTTCAAAGCTCCAAGAAAGAAGGATGTTTTCATTTGGCCATTGCGGCCATTGTCGTGACTTTGTGGTTTCTAATATTCAGGCTGGGAATTTTCACTCATCTGGCAATTTTCAGCCAAATTTCTTATCCTTTCAGCCAAAACATCTACATTTCAGCCAAAGAAAAGAAACGGGGGGGGGGGGGGGGGGGGGGGGGGGGTGGTGCACACAGTAATGTAATAACACGATACATGCAATGCCGTAACGGACAGCAGTCTAACTTCATCAGTTTTTGCAGACTTCTATGTCAGTGCAAAGGCAGTATTTTACTTGTTGGAGCCAGGAGATGCTAGTAAATGCATTTGAAAATGCTAATATTTGTTTTCTGAAGTGGGGCATTGCCCCGTGGTCACCCAGCAGTGCCATGCCTCTGGACCCCGGCCCAGGTTTCAGTCTTTTTTTTCCCTTGGCAATTCCCCAGCCTGAATATAAGAGAAATAATTATGGCTTTCTTTCAGCCTGCGGTCCATTCTTCAAACAGACTCAACAAAGGTTCTAAAAATACCCACCAATCAGAACCGTCTAGCTGGTCCTCAATTCGCAATCAAATAACATCGTCTGCTCAGTATGCGGTACACATTTTTTTTTGGACGAGGAGCCAGTTATTTTCTGCAGATCAGGTTTTTTTTTGTTTTTGTTTTGGTTTTTTTTTTTTTTTTTGTTTTTTTTTTTGGGGGGGGGGGGGGGTCTTTTGCCAAATGTTCTTGTATTGCGGCGAGTATTATGGGCCACATTAAAAAAAAAAAAAAACCGTTATGCATCGTACAGAAATATGTTGACTGTGTGTGTAATGGACAGTTGATTAAATGATGTACAATCTTTTTTCTAGAACAACGCCATCATCCAAATCATCATCACTTTACCCATGGAGACCCTTTCTCAATGCCCATGCCTATAAACACTTCAGCTTCAGCAACCATCAGTAGTTGCCCAGAAGTGATACGAAACGATTTCGGAGCCTAGATGTACAAAGACGGAACTTTAAAACTCTCGACACACAGACTTGAAAACTGCAAAGCTGCGATTAAAGTTCTGCAATCTCAACAAAAAGCCACAAACCATGTGTTCAAAACAAATTAAACTTCCTGACTGTGCAAAATGCACAGTTAACTCTGTCACAGTTACAGAGTTTTCAGCGTATCTAAAACCCCTATAAAAGCCACGGGCAGCCTGATTTCACAGCTCAGTTTGCGTTTTGACACTGAGCGAGAAAGATCGCAGTGACTAGTCTGCTCGTGCAGCACACAACACCCGCTAGACGCTCTAGCGATGTGTCTCGCCCACTGATCAAAATCACACTAAAATCACGGCAAACTCACGCTCTGGTTTTATAAGGGTCTCTGAAGCGCTGAAATCTCTGCAACTGTGACAGAGCTGCCTGCATTAAGCACAGTCACAGTTCTTAAATTAAAAAAAAACACACAAAAAAAAAACACAATGTTTGCGGCTTTTTGATGCGATTGCAGACCATTAACCTCGGACTTGGACGAAACCATGTGGTTAATCTTATAATAAAATTAAATAAAATAATGACTTGTGCATGCAAAACTCACAAATGTTGGAGGTCAAGTAGTTTTCATGTCACAGATGTCAGAAATATTAATCAAAACGTAGCGACGCTCATGCAGCGAGCAACAACAAGATCGTCTGATCAGTCGCATAAATTATGTAAATTGACTAGAGATCAGTGTCGTGCATTCCCTATAATGGCCATGTCACACGAGAGGGCAAAAACACTTGAAAACATTGTTTTCAGATGTTTCGCTGCGAAACAACGTGTTTTGTCGTGTGACATACTTCACAACAATGTTTTCAAAACATGTTTTGATCGTGTTTTCAGTTTTAGAGGCTGCCCTAAAATCCGAAAACATGTTTTGTGTTTCAGCCAATGAAAGCCGCCGTGCGGAGTGTCAAGTGACACCTTCCCGTATCCGCTCAGTCAAAATGTCCGTAGCGGGACCCTCTCTCTCTCTCTCTCTCTCGCCTTAGACGCGCGCTTGCTTGTTTTCACGTGTGTCATGTATTGTTTCGGAAAGCATGTTTCGGGCGTTTTGCCTTTCAAAACATGTTTTATAAAACATGTTTTAGGAAAACATGTTTTCAGTGTGACATCGCCTTAACTGACTGGCCCATAGACCGAATTTGCAGCCTCTGCAAGTCAGTGACCCTGTGACACCAAAACACCGTCCATGCAAGATGAGACTGGCAAGCTGCTCTCTGACCGCAACTATAGACGTAACGAATGCATGCACTAATAATTAACCCATAACTTATTCACGAGAAAAGTTACAGATGGGGGTGAGCGGTGGTCTAACAGGTAGCGCGTCGGACTTAACCGCTGTGCTACTGAACGGCCACTGACACGGCGGCGAAGCGTGGGTTCGAGCCTGAGTCGAGCTTATGGCACCGGTTTTTTTTTTTGTTTTTTTTTTTTTTAACCGGGCAGCTCATCTAGAGTTTTTTTTTCCGGGTTACCCGCCCCCCTCCCCCCTCAGCAAAATTGAAATATAGATAGGCACTGGGTGGCGCTGCACGGTGATTCCCCCAGAGGAAGTAGCCCGAATTTCCCAAAAGGGACAATCAAGTAAAAAAAAAATTTAAAAAAGCAAGCGAAACGAAACGAAACAAAACACCCCCTCCCCCCCCCCAAAAAAAAAAAAACAAAAAAAAAACTAAAAAGAAAGAAAGAAACAAACAAATCCAGAAAAAAAACACACCAGCAACCCCGAACCAGGATTTTCTTGCAGCGACCAACAATAAGAACATCTTGTCAGTCGTCTAAATTATCGATGAGTCTCGTGCAGTCACAATATCACTTTGTTAAAAGACAGAAGTTGCACCTCAGGAGGTCAGTGCGTTGTTATGACACAAAAACCGTCTTTGCAGTATCAGACTGCTATGTTGCTCTCCGACTCCAACTCAGCTCGGATGCATGCATTGATAATCCACTTATGGCTTGTTCGTTGAAAACTGGTGTTTTATATGCCACAGACGTAAAAACATTAATCAGAGAGCCAAGACGTTCCTGTGGACAGCAGTGACAAGAACATGTCAACCCGGGTCCGTCGATAACTCTACGCCCCTGCGACGACGCCCAGGTCGGGCTAACCGAGACCGAGCCGAGCTAAGTGATACCTAAGAAGGAAAAAACAAAAATACTCGATGACAAGGAAAGTGGACAGTAGCGAACAACCTTGACGTCCCCGTGTTATTTCACAGTGTGCACAGAAACGGTGAAAACTGTCGCATTCACCCGCACAGTACATTTTCAGCCTGTTTAAAAATTATTGCCTGAATGAGTTTTCCCCCTTGCCGCAACAAGCACACATTTTTCGTGGCAGAGCACAAAACTGCCACGAAAAATGTATGCATGCTGCGTGTCTATGTATGCACGGGGGACAACTCATTAAATGAAATGAAACTACGCACTAATAATTAACTTAGGATCCATTCGCAAAAAACTCCCAGATGTCAGACGTCTAGTGGTCTTTTTTTTTTTTTTTTTTACGTCACCGATGAAAATTCATCACAACGCCAAACCGTTCCTGCAGCGACATGCAATAAGAACATCTGATTAATTGTCGTATAAATTCTGTAAGCTAGTGATTATTGTCATGCAGTAACAAATACTGGGTCGGAGACTTAATTTTCGCCCCTGGAGGTCTGTAACCTCGTGACTCAAAACAGCTGTCCATACATTATCAGGGTGGTTCAGAGACTTGCGGGTCAGCATGTCAAGTTGTGCCACAAAATGCTGTCAATATCATATCATGTTTCCCTCCGACTGCGACTGTACTCGATGTAATGAATGCACGCACTGATCAGCCACTCCTGCTTCAATATGTCACAGATGTAAACAACATTAATAATAATTAAAAAAAAAAACCAAGACGTTCCTGCAGAGAGCAGTGACAAAAAAACAGACCAGTCGCATGAATTATGTAAACCAGCGATCAGTATCGTGCATCCACAATGATTTGTTCAGAGACTTAATTAATTTGCGCCTTGGGGGCCTGCGGCCTCACGTGAGAACGAAAAGTTGAAAACCTTGCACGACGGTACAGTGCATTTGGTAGTTCAGTCGCCAACAATTTTCGGCGATGACTTTTTATTGAGCAACTTTCGTATACCTATCGAAGAGAAACATTTTCACTGCTTTTATTTTGTAAACCTTACAAGTACTTTTCGAAATACTAGCTCCAAAATAACACTTTAACGCCATTCACTGACGTCACTGTTACTTGCTGTCCCATGGAGGTTTTAAGAGTACACGTCAATTACTAAGCGTGATTACCTTTGGCGTCATTGTCACGTGAGGCTTCCCGGAGGAATATTCTAGACTATTTTCACAGCTCACTTTTGCACACACACACACACACACACACACACACACACACACACACACACACAAATTCAGTTACACCGAGGGGTCAGGGGTCACTCGACGAGCCGGCTGCAGCGATTTTGAGCTCCAACGTGTGTGTGTGTGTGTGTGTGTGTGTGTGTGTGTGTGTGTGTGTGTGTGCCGGTCTGTGTGTGTGTGTGTCTGTGTGTGTGTGTCTGTGTGTGTGTGTCTCTGTGTGTGTGTGTGTGTGTGTGTGTGTGGACGTGGGTGGACGTGTGTGTGTGTGTGTGTGTGTGTGTGTGTGTGTGTGTGTGTGTGTGTGTAGCGAAGAACAAATTATTATTATTATAAGACACGGAAAAACTTAGAAACCCCAACTGTCATGAAGTAAATGAGGTCATAGGCCAGGAGCAACTTTTTCTCCTTGATGGGTATAGGAAAGTGGTTCCATAAAACGTTATAGTCGAAAATCGTTGGCGACTAAATTACCAAAGGCACTATAATAACAGTCATTGACATCAGGAGCCATTCACCTTTCACGCCAGCTGTCACAGCCTAAAGCGTACTGCCCGAAGCATGGTTTGAGTGAACGGGAGTAAGATTGCTCTGATCCAGTGAAAAGTACTGTTTGACTCAAGGAAAAGAAATCTGCGTCCAGCTTATGACATCAGAGATCGGTATCTTTGAAATCACGTAAACTGTGGGGAAAATGAAAATATAACAAACAAACAAACAAACAAACAACAACAACAACAACAACAACAACAATCCTCCCAAAAACAACACCCAGCACACCCAAATCAGCAACCGAAACACCCAGCCTACTTTTTTTTTTTTTTTTTTTTTGGGGGGGGGGGGGTTGTTTGTTTGTTTGTTTGTTTTTGCTGCCCCAATTCTTTGCCAGCACCAGTGGTGTACCTTCCAGGTCATGGGTGGAATCCACGGAAGCTGGGGCAATTTTTATATATTTTTTTAAGGCATGATGATGGAGATGAGGATGGTGGTGTGATGATGCTATGGAGGTCCGTAGGGCCTACATTATTTACTCTCTTATGTTCTTTCCAACGCAAACACAACCGTGGAGCCGGGATAGCCGAATGGTAAAGCGTTGGACACACAATGCTCGTGTCTTGAGTTCGAATCCCGGCTGGAAAAATATTTGTACTGGCCTTTTCCTCGTTACCCCGTCTTTGATATCACCCCTACGTGGTGGAAAAGGACGTCAAACTCCCAAACACCCACTCACCCACCCCCAAAACACAACCGCCCCTTCCCCTTCGTCACTCCAGACGAACTCGTCCCCCACCACCACCGCAGCAAACTTCTGCTCACCCTCAATCTGTCTACTACTGTAACATACTTCCTAGTCCTAATGAGGTCTCCAGTGAGTCAGTAAAACATTAATGACTGGGGGTTCTTGTCCAAATTCAGGACCAGCGGTGTGCTTCGTGAAGAATCCGGGAGGGGGGGGGGGGAGTACTCACGTACCGACAATAGATTGCACCTGCGGTTTCGTCTTTCCAAACTCACCTCGCAGTGATCGAAAAGACAGCAAAACAGCCCCGAGTGTCAGCGAGTGCAGAATCGTATTGCGTGGCAAGTGATGCAGATAAACAACTCTACCAGACAAACGCGTTCTGGTAAACAGAGGTTTGTGTTTTTGTTTCTCAAGCTCTTTTCCGGGTTGTTTTGAAAACAGTAAAACTCGGAGGGGGTTTGAAAACGCCTACGGTGGTGATTCTTTTGCCCTGACAAGAGAAGCCATTAGTTTTCCTTAGAACTGTCGTTCTTCACTGTGTTCAGCCGACTCTGTGCTGTGCGTTTCACTTACATGTAACCCTCCACCACGAAATGAGTCGTCGTGTAACATGAACAAATAGCACAAGAAGACTCATTTCGTGGTGGAGGCTCACATATGAGTACCAGCAGAGTGAATCATTAAGTTAGGGCTGTGTTGATTCGCCTGTATGGGCAATGCGCATCGCCATAAAAATTGTCAGGGCTGCGTTTAGTCGACTCTAGTTACCCCATTAGGCACTGCAGCAGGACTTCGTAAAGAGGACTTCGCTTAGCCGCGTGACCCATTTACATGTAAATGAGGCACGTTAGGGGTATTCACCAATCTCAGCGCGTTAGCCGCTCGCGGCCTCTGCCGTGTGTGTCTAATTTACATGTAAATGGGTTACGCTGCTCAGCGAAGTCTTACTAAAGATGCCTAATGGCGCATTGAACAATCCTTGCAGATCTTGTGGAGGACGCTTGGTGCATTTGTCTGTGATTGTGGGTCCATTTAACATTATGTTTTACCTCAACACAAAACAAAACAAAACCTAAGCCTTCGAATTCTGCATACAAAATAGGACCTTTCCAGCAACCGCTAGAGACTGTTGCTACGGCGCACAGGGGGTGTCGCTTCCTCCCCTTAATTGTCGGTTGCAGGTTGTTGTTGTTTTTTTTTTGCCGACCAATCAGAAGCGTTTCACAACACAAAAAGCCGTTCACTACTACGCAAACTACACGCGAGAACCTGTATGATCGAGCGACACGACCAAAACAGTTTCTTTGTTGCTAAGTGAGAGCTTTTCGAATGATTTGAACTGAAGCGAAGTTTGATCCGTTTTCTGACTGGTTAAACCGCTTGCCGTGAAAAGGCCCATATGGTCGACTGTTTACCCGTCATGAAATTAGCGTTCGATTTTCAGATTTGAAAAAGGCCACGCTTGTGGAGACCAGAGCGCCACACGACGCCAGGTTCATGTAACTTCGATTTTAATTCCTTCGAGTCTTCCGAAAATGTCAAAAGTACTGGCGACAATAGGCTAGCGAAGATTAAATTTGCTTGTGAGGAGTTCGCGAAAGAATTACCGGCTTAAACAACAACTCTTGGGTAGACAAACGGAGTCCAGTTCAGTTCAGTTCAGTTCAGCTCAGTTCATTTCAGTTCAGTTCAGTTCAGTTCAGTTCAGTGGGTGGGTGGGTGGGTGTTTAGGGGGTTAACGTCCTTTTCCACCACACGATACGGGTGATATCAAAGACGGGACAACCATAAGAAAGGCAGTACCCAATTTTGGCTCTTAGCCAGGATTCGAACTCACGACCCGAGCATTGAAAGTCGAGTATCGCTCGACTGCCCCGCGTCCCCGTTCAGTTCAGCATAGTACAGTTTAGTCTAGTTAGTTAGTTAGTTAGGGCTTAACGCCGCGCAAGCAACAAAGACTATTGAAAGTCCAGTGCTGAACCGCTCGACTGTCCCGGGTCCCCGTTCAGTGTGTGTGTGTGTGTGTGTGTGTGTGTGTGTGTGTGTGTGTGTGTGTGTGTGTGTGTGTGTGCGCGCGCGCGTGTGTGTATAAGCCGGGGCAGCCCGCGTATGATGCTGCACATTATGTGTTTGTAGTTAAATGTATGTGCGAATGCGTCTTGTGTGTGTTTGTTGGTGAGTGAGTGTGTGTTCACTGTCAGGCGCCCTGAGTTCTCGTCCCTGATGTACCCATAATTCTTATTATTTATAAGTTTAGTTCAGTTCAAGACGGTACCTCTTCGCTCGGGAAAGCCCACACGCATTTCACCCGTTCTCTTAGTAATTTCCCCAGGGTCGTCTACAAGTGTTCCTAGGTTAGTTTGGTTCACATCGCCCCTGTCGTGTTTTTGTGAGGGTGGATAGTCGGCCTCTGCATACGGCTAAAGCTGTAACAATGACCGAAGCTTTGCTCATTCATGCAACGTGCGTCTTAGACTCATTACCGCTGATTTTTTTCCCAGGCGCAGGCCATCCATAATGCTTGCCCGGCCGGCGAGGAGGGAAGAGAATCGGTATAAGTATTTTTGCTGCTTTTACTACACTATTTTTTGTTTGTTGCAGAAAAGATTCATGTTTTCCCTAGGCGTACTGGCGCTGAGAAAACTGGCGCTGAGAAAACATTGTGGGTTTTTTTTCCTAGCGGGCATGTTGGCACTCTCTCAAACACTTTTAGGTGACGTTATTGTTATGTAATAAACAGAAGTCTGCACTTGTTTTTACTATAGTATAGACAGACTGGAAAGCCCCCAAATGCCAGACAAGTGCTCTGCTGTTCAAGCAAAACTACGTCGTTAGACCGGAAGGCCTTACAATGAGATTATCATATCACCATGGTTGCATCCCAGTTGAAAATGAACAGTCATTAACACACAGAGAGAGAGAGAGAGAGAGAGAGAGAGAGAGAGAGAGAGAGAGACAGACAGACAGACAGAGAGAGAATCAAGAATCAAGAATACTTTATTTTCCAACGGTAGAGGTAGTTAACGTGAAACAGTCAATTTTCATACCTGCCGTTGCTATTTCTAGTAGTATCTATCTAAACAGAAAAATACACACACACACATATGTAATGCAACAAGAAAAAAGCAAAATAGCAATAAAACCATAGGAAATGAAGGGGGGGGGGAGAGAGAGAGAGAGAGAGAGAGACACACACACACACACACACACACACACACACACACACACACACACACACACACACACACGATTTCTTTTTATAATGTATTTATACCCAATCGACATGTCTCAGCTAAAAGCGTAATGCAACCTTGCGTGTGGTCTTAACAAGTTTCTTCCATGATCAACCGAAATTGCCTGGCCCGCAATACGCTGTCCCAAGTGTTCGTTCTCTCTAAATCGAATCGGCCCGTGCCAGAAACAGAACTCCACCACCGGTATGGAAACGGCGAAAAGGTACGCCGAGCACTATACACACACGCTATGCAGTACTTTGTTGCTCATTCCCCGCTGCAGAGCTAGTAACTGCTTTCGTTCCCCGAAAACTGACTCTGCGGAAATTCTACCCTAATCCGGAGCAGACATGCTTGATACTACTACTACTACTTCTACTACTACTACTACTGCTGCTGCTGCTGCTGCTACTTCTTCTTCTTCTAGGTCTACTCATGACTACTATACTGAACCACAAAAGAAACGCAAACGATGGGTCCATCCAATTTACTCTCATTTTTGACATTTCTTTACGGCCATTCAAATTCATCGAATTCAACAAAATTTGGTACCAAGTTTCTGGCTTTAGTGTTCTTCGTGTTGGCTTAACCAAACAGTGTTCACGTGTCACGAGTGTCACGGAGTGTCAGTAACCCGTGTGCCCCCCACGGGCGTTGATAACAGCCTGACATCTGGCGGGCATGGAGTGGATCAGACGGTTGACAGTGGCCATGTTGACGTTGTTCCAGATCTGCCTCAGTGCCTGCTCAAACTGACGGGCTGTGGTTGGCCTCGGCTGAGCGGCGTTCAGCTCCCGTTGCAGATGGTCCCAGAAGTTTTCGATAGGGTTCAAATCAGGGCTCAGCGAGGGCCACTGCAGAGCTCTGATGCCCTGTTGCTGCAGGAAGTCTGTGGTGACTGGCAGTGTGTGGACGAGCATTGTCCTGCTGGAGAGTGAAGTGCTGCTGGGCCAATTGCAGTCGTTGTTGCCTGTGTCTTGGAGTAAGAACAGGTCGCCTTGCAGGACGGCAACAGTACAGGTGACGCCGCACAGTTTCACCAGAAATTGGCGCCTGCCAATGGCGTTCGTGGCCGTTTCCGTTGCAGAAGTGAATGGCTCACGCAGGTGGCGGCGGTGAATCGCCCGATCTTGTCGTGCAGTCGTTACACGGGGTTTGCCGCTTCGTGGGTTGTCCCGAACGTCGCCATTTGCCTGGAACCGGGTCCATAAACGACAAATTGTAGAGTTAGCCACGCCAAACGCAGCTACGACTTGTGCAGGACGGTTTCCAGCTTGGAGTCGGCCTATGGCTCTTTCTCTGTCGACGGCGCTCAGTCTTGGCATTCTGGTCATGCGGAAGTGACTGCTTTGCCAGGGCGCAACAGCCTGGATTTTTATTCCTAGTGATGTGTGAATACTGTTCAGCCCAAAAGGATCGACATGACCTTTTGCATTCGACTTGCACGTGCAAAACCGCGGTTCCGCGTTCATGGTGCCGCTGTGAGCTCATTTTTAGTGGTACTGACCTGATTTTCACGTGCTGCACGCTAAGTCCAATGCTGACTCATGACCGCACAGAATAAATGGTCACAGCACACCTACAGTGCCTTCAATTTATTCACCCCCTACCTACCCCTCTATTTGCGTTTCTTTTGTGGCTCAGTATATTATTAATTTTACTGCTACTACTACTGCTACTATTTTTCTAGGACTACTCATGACTGATATTTCTGCTGCTACTACTACTGCTACTACTACTACTTCTAGGACAACTCATGACTACTACTGGGAGCCGGGGTGGCCGAATGGTAGAGCGTTGGACTTCTGCTGCTCGGGTCGTGAGTTCGCATCCCGGTTGGGGCCAAATATTTGTGCTGGCTTTTTCATCGTTGCCCCGTCTTTGATATCACCCGTATGTGGTGGAAAAGGACGTTAAACCCCCAAACACCCACCCACCCCCATGACTACTACTACTACTACTGCTGCTACTATTTCTTCTTCTAGGACCAGGGTTTGAGGGTTTAACGTCCTTTTCCACCACATAGGCATAGGGTGATATCAAAGACGGGGCAACGATGTAAAAGCCAGCACAAATATTTGGCCCCAGCCGGGATCGAACTCACGACCCGAGCATTAGAAGTCCAACGCTCTACCATTCGACCACCCCGGCTCCCCGAGAGAGAGAGAGAGAGAGAGAGAGAGAGAGATTTGGCGTCAAAATTTCGCCTCAGTGCAATCTGGTACGTGTCGGAACAGTTACCATGAAAACTGCCGACCGTTAAACTTGCGCCTTTAACACGAAACAAGACCAGTGAGGGTGACAGACGAACATTAGAAGCGCTAATCGTAATCTTGTCCAGGCCGGTCTAAAACCCCCCACCCACACGCTGCAAAATAATTCCTGACCACGACGGCAACTGAAAGGAGTCGTGTTCATCTGTCTGATGCTAATAGGGTTTCCTGATGTCTCGCGGCATCTGCTCAGCCTGAGCCAATCAGATGAGTCGATTCAAATGGATGTATAACCCCTGCGGACGGATGACAGTGCCATCATCAAGGTTTTTTTTTTTTTTTTTTGGTTTGTTTCGTCTATGTCTTCCGTTCGGCTGTAGTGTCCAGCAGGCAGCACTCGGAAGCTGCGGAAACGGCTGAATGAAATTTGCCGCCGGTGCATGTTTCTTGTAATTGCAGTCGCGGTTTAGCGACCACATGGTGCGTCATTAGCCCCGGTCGGATCTTTTGCCTGATCCATCGTGCAAACTCTGAAGGCTTTAGTTTGCAGTCGGTAAAGAATCGGGAGTTTTAAACACTTAGGGGGTGGTTGGGTGGGTGCTTGGGAGTTTAACGTCCTTTTCCACCAAGTATGGGTGATATCAAGGACGGGGCAACGAGACGAAGGCCAGCACAAATGTTTGGCCCCAGCCGGGATTTGAACCCAAGATCAGAGCATTGAAAGTCCAACGCTCTACCCTTCGGCCACCCCGGCTCCACTTTAAACACTAAGTTTGACAGTTTTTGTTTTGTTTGTCTTGTGACATTGTCTTGCGAGGGAAACTCGATTTGCTAAGAGCCACCCTACCTGCCTAACCTAGTTTTGAATTTTGCTGGGGGTGGAAAGCCGGAGGACCTGGAGATAAACCCCCGATAGCAGCCCGGTAACCATGAAAAACCGTTATCAATTATCTCAAGCTCGACCTGGGCTCGAACCCATGCTTCATCGCCATGACAGCGGTGCCGACGACGGTTCAGTAACTCCCCTACGAAAGTATGACGTGCTGCAAATTACTCGTGAATTATTCACCAAAACGTACTTGATGTGGCAAAATTACACCGTGCCAGCATGTAAAGTAGATTCTAAAACAGGTTCAATCAATGGCCTTGATTCAGCTTTCAGGCCAGTGCACGGGTGGGCCCGAAAATAGCACTATAGCACTGCGCTGTGGTTGTCAGCTAGAGGAAACTGTGAAATAGGACTAGGTTCAAGATGAGGTGTCTAGAGCCAAATCGACCATGCAAATACGGTCTAGGTGAGAGGGTTCAGCCTCCTCGGCCCACTGAACTTAACGGATCAGTGATGGCCTCTGTGTTCGTAACGGCGCTGAGATGAAAAACTGCCGCTTTCGAATCTGTGAGGTTATTTTGCCTGATAGAAGGATGCTTCATTTGACCGCCGCCGTTTTGGTGACTTTGTGGCTTCTAATATTAGTGAAATACGACTTCCTTTGAGCCTACGGTCCATTCTTGACAGAATGGCATTCGAAAAATGTAATAAAAATAGTCACCAATCAGCGCCGTCTACGTACCGTGTCGCTAATCTGCCTTTACCTTTCATGTCCTTATTCTAAATAAAACACACAAGAGTCATGATTCAGTGCGTGCGTGCGTGCGTGCGTGCGTGCGTGTGTGTGTGTGTGTGTGTGTGTGTGTGTGTGTGTGTGTGTGTGTGTATGCCTGTATGCGCCAATAACCATTGTCCAAAGTAGGCCAAGCAATAAATGTTTTTTCTCAGGATAACCGCCTGGTACGCACGTGTTATAAGCATCACTGCCTGCTGCTACGCTACAGGCACAGGCCGATCGAAATTATTCAAAGGAAAGCTTATTAGCGGTGTACACAGAGAGAGAGAGAGAGAGAGAGAGAGAGAGAGAGAGAGAGAGAGAGAGTATTATCCGTGTTGAAAAATGTTCAAGAACTTAGGCAACTTCATAGACAACAACAACAACAACAACAACAGACCTCTTAATCATCTACCCTGTTCAAAGCCGTGAAACCCTTTTTTTTTTTTTTGGCTGCCCTAACTATTTTTGCCAGTTCCAGTGGTGTTCCTCCCAGGTGATGGGTTAAATCCACGGAGGGCTCGGAAGCTGGGGCAATTTTATGAATGCATGATGATGGAGATGAGGATGATGGTAAGATGATGCTATGGAGGTCCGTGTGGTTTGGGACTGCGGACAGGGCCGCATTTCACGCTTCCTGTCATAAATATCCCCGGCATTAACCAGGCCCGGGAACTACGGCACCTGCGGTGTCGGCCGTGTAATCATCCACATCGACGCGGGTGAATCTCGGCTGTGTGGCAACAGCCTCCCCATTGGGTCCATAGCACACCCGCTTTGGGTAGGAGCCGACCTAGGTAGGAAATATCCCTCTTGCCTCGGCTGGGACTCGAACCCGGGTCTCCCGGTCCATGGTCCGAAGTGCTAACCACTTCACTACGGGGGCCGGCGTGAAAGCATTTTCGTGACCGTTGTGCAGTTAGGGCGAAAGAGCTGTCACAATAGCGGTCAAACGGGACCCAAACGGAACTCATAACTGATTGGCTACTCGCCCAGACGTCAGTGGAAGGCGAAGGCTCGCTATGTCACGCAGTTAATTCTTCGGCTGACTACTACCCTTGAGGTTACATTAATGCGCTAAATTGCTGTAAGACTCATTGTACCAAGAACAAAGTCCGCTGTGATACTAGCTGCGCCATACATGACCTGCCAGTGTCAGCCACACAAGTGAAAACAATTTGGCTTTTCTGTCTTTGCTCGGTACGATTTCAGACCCAGTAAGATCTTGTTGTATGTCACTTGATCAGGTTAGGCGAGATCCACGTGTGTATTCATGTCTGTATATGTCAATCAGCTGAATGCTTCTCTTGGTTGCTGGGTATAATTTCAGATCCAATACGATTGTCTTGTATGTCAGTTGTCACATAGCATACAAGTATGTATTCATGTCTTGACATGGGCGTTGGTTTTTCAATGCTCGGGTCGTGAGTTTTAATCCTGGCTCGCGCAAAATATTTGTGAGTGGCCATGTTCTCGTCGCCCCGTCTTTGAAAATAATGGTAATAATACTAATGAGTATTGTATAGACGCATTACTCAATTACTGAATCGGCTCAAAGCGCCGCGTACTGAACCCAACACGCACGCTCACGTGAATCACACGCATTCTCTCACACACTGGACATAAACACATTACAATCACGTGGTGCGAAGGGTCAACTCAGCTATTTAAATTCCGGAATTTAGAATTCCATTTATTTTTTTTAAATTTGGTAGGCTGAACATTTCCAAAGCAGAGGGGGAGGAAGCCGGAGTACCCGGAGAGAACCGCCGACGATCGGCCCGAATGAACGGTGCCATATACGAGAAGGAAAAATTCTTTGCCCCGAGTGGGACTCGAACCCCTGACCTCTCGCATTGGTGACAAGTCTCCTAACCACTAGACCACCGACCGCCCTATGATATCACCCATATGAAAAGGACGCTACACCCTCAAACACCCCTTCACGTGATATGAATGTATGTATTTTTTGTGTCTTTATATGTCACTCAAGCGAAAGCAAATAAGTTTCACTTTCGTTGCTCAGAACCAGCAAGATCTCGCGTTGTTTGTCAGTTTGTCATGTAAGTTTACATAATACGCACGCACGTATCCATGATATATGATATACACGTATGTGTCTATGTTAGTTAGCAATTTACTTTGCATGCATTCCACTACGCCCGTATCTTGTTATGCGTGTGGCTTGCTTTTTAAGTCTAATCATGCGGTGTAATTGATGGCATCATCTGGCAGTACAAATGTCCGCGGTGTATTCATATTGCTTCGAAATAATCGATTTTTCAATCTTTTAAACCCATTAGTGCCCTAATTGCTCGGGCAGGGAGGGGGGGGGGGGAGTTGGGGAGTTGGGGGGGGGGGGGGTGACGAGGTGATGGGGGGGGGGGGGGGTGATTTTGAGTAGGGAATAGCTAAAGAGCTCTGCAGCTCTTCCAAACATAATACTAAGGATGCCACAGAACACATTTCTTCCCTAATTGAAAGAACCACCGTGATATTCTCCAGCCAGCAAAATTGGGTAGTTATCAAAAACGTAATTATGGGTAGAGCTCTGCTTTACAGTGTCTGAAAACTGAGACGCCTGGCACAACAAGTAATGTGTTTATCGTCAAGAGAGAAAAAAAAATCGCGTGGTGGAGACACTACTTTACAGAAGAACACGAACTTTCGAATACACCTGTACAGATGCTCCGTTTTAAAGCGTCTCATTTTAGAAACGCTGGGCATAAAGGGTTTATTTCCAGGGCCCGCTTGTAAAAGTCGGGGTTAGGGAGTTTAGCCCCGGGATAGAGTCTAACCTCGAACTAAACTAGCTCTAGGGTTAAATTTCCTGTTTTTTGTTTTAAATCAGGAAGCGGGTCCATTCCAGCAAGGTGCCTATGCCGTTATAGAAGGATTTTTGTCTTTCTTTCTTCGCTTCATTTTTTATTTAATTATCTTTTGGGATTTCTTTTGTCCTAGTCTGGGTTAGGCTCGTAGCCGTGGATTAAATTAACCTCGAGTTTTACATACGGGCCCTGGGGTTGAAAAGGCTGTGTACCCACGAAGAAAGTACAATTGATAGAATAAGGCAGTTTTCAAAACACACTTGCGGATGCTGCATTGCAGGAAGTCCCAAAGTGAGATGCTGGACACACCATCAATCTTTTTTTCAAGAGTGAAAAGAAAAGATGTGTATTTACAAAGAAAGCACTTGTAATCTTAGTGCAGAAAAGGCTATATTGAAGAATAAAGTAGTTTTCAAAAGCCCCAAAGTGGGATGCTGGACACAACATCAATCTTTTTTTTCAAGAGTGAAAAGAAAAGATGTGTATTTACAAAGAAAGCACTTGTAATCGTAGTGCAGAAAAAGCTGTATTGAAGAATAAAGTAGTTTTCAAAACAACTTTGCGGATGGTCAAAACACGTGTGTGGATGCTCAAAACACCTGTGTGGACACACAAAAGACCTTTGTGGAAAGTCAAAATATCTGTGCGGATACTCAAACAACATGTGTGGATACTCAAAACACCTACGCGAATTTTCCAAACACCTGTGCGGATGTTCCAAACACCTTTTCGAATGGTCAAAATATCTTTGTGGATATAACAACTTTACGGATGCTTAAATCACCATTGCGGATGCTCAGAAACGCCTTTGCGGATGCTACAAACACCTTGGCGGACGCTCACACCGCCTTTGTGGAGGCTCGTAACTATTGTTGCGGATGTTCAAAATACCTGTGCGGATGCTCAAAACATCATTGCGGAATCTTGAAACATCTGTGCGGGTGCTCAAAATACCTGCTCGCATGCTCTGTTCTAAGAGCGTCCCAAAAATGGGACTGCGCATACAGGTCAGCGACGAGCCCGAAAAATCTATCTCAGCCCTGAGGTAGCCTACGTGCTGGCCTTAATTCGTGCTCTGCAACCAGAGAGCACGTGACTGTTCGGGCTCGCCCCAGTACTACAAAAATGGGTTGATTGTCAAAAGCGATAAAAAGATCCAGTGTACTCACCAAGAAAGCACATAGCGAAGACGATGCTGTAGAGAAGTATAAAGGTGATGCGGACAGGCGGCTGGTTAAACGGGTGGTCAAACATCCCCGGGTCCATACCCGACATGTTGTAGGGAGAAAAGGTACTGGACGTCGCCCTGCTTATGTTCACCTCCATCCTGGCTGTTGCTGTAGCCGTCGTCGTCGCTGTTGTTGTTGGTTTTGGTGGTGGTGGTGGTGGTGGTGGTGGTAAAGGTACAGTTGTTGATGCTGTATTTTTTCAGTTGAAGTTGTAGTTTTTGGTGTTCACTTCCATATTGAGCGTCTTGTCACTGTTCCTGATGCTGTAGCAGTAATAGTTGTAGTTGAAGCTGTGCTAGTAGTAGTAGTAGTAGTAGTATCAGAAGCAATTGTAGTAGTAGCTGTAGTTGATGCTGATGAAGCTACAGTTTTTCCCTTACAGACACATGTCTGTTCTTTCACAGCTTCCAAACGTTTTTGTCATTTTCCCGCAGTTGTTGATGACTACGATGAAACAAACTTCTTCCCAACTGCAAAAAGTTTCTTCTTAAAGAAACATGTCTCTTCATTCACAACTTCAAGAAGGGTTTGACACGTCTAGCCAAGTTTTCCACCATCTAAAATGATTTTTGTATGTTTGCGTAAGTCGTTTAGGGTCACATTGCAAACTCTTTGGGTTATCAAGGCCAAAGGCGCGATTTCTTTTGCAGCCGCAGCTGCTATCAGTACTGGTATCTGAAGATTCAACCTCAGGAATTTTTGTCTCCGCTGCTGCCAAGTTTTTTTGTTTTTTTTTCCCACCACTCGGAATACTTCTTGTCTGTTTGCGTACTCCAAGAAGACTTACGTTGCAAACTCCACACCTGTTGCAGAGTTCAGAGGCAATCTGTGTTGCGTAGAGAGTTAGTCGCTGAAGCTCCGTCAGATAAAATACCTACACGTTTTATGGAAGAAATCTGCACTTTTTACCGAGGAAATCTGCAGTGTTTACAGAAGATATCTACACGTTTTATCCAAAGAGATTTGCACGTTTTACCGATGAAATCTTCAAAGTATGTGTCACACACAAATAGAATCAACAGGTGAAAGTTGAATAATTCAGCAGCAGAAAAAAAAACATAACAAAAACAAAACAGAACAGTGTTAAGATGGAGAAAACGAAAAAACGAAATATCGACAAATGTTTTGTTCTTTCATGTGACGACTTTTTTCCCCACTTTGCACAGACTACACAAATTAAAAAAAAAATCCTCCTAGGTTTTTGTCTGTTTATAAGTCAACTTTCACTTTCTTTCTCCGTGTGAAACTTTCCTTGGCGAACAGTAACACTTCTCAAAGTTGTTGCTGGTAGATGGCCAAAGGTGAACACGTTTTATCTGAAGGCAATTGCTCCTAACTTTCGCACACGATAGCGGGACTCAGAACCAGACTTCTTGCTGTATTCTCAAAGAACTTTCTGCCAGGTGCCAGACTTCACGATAATCTTTCACAAGACAAAGAAACTTCCTACACGCGAAACAAAACTCCCCAAAGTCACAAAGAATTGATGCTCGCAATCAAAGTAGCGACAAGCTTGCACTTTTGCTCTGTCGGAAGTAAATTTACTTCACCTTTTGCAGAGGACAACTTTTGCTCTGTCGGAAGTAAATTTTCTTCACCTCTTGCAGAGGACAACCTTTGCTCTGTCGGAAGTAAATTTTCTTACCCTCTTGCAGAGGACAACCTTTGCTCTGTCAGAAGTAAATTTTCTTCACCTCTTGCAGAGGACAACTTTTGCTCTGTCGAAAGTAAATTTTCTTCACCTCTTGCAGAGGACAACTTTTGCTCTGTCGGAAGTAAATTTTCTTCACCTCTTGCAGAGGACAACTTTTGCTCTGTCGGAAGTAAATTTTCTTCACCTCTTGCAGAGGACAACGTTTAACGCTACTCAAAAACAGCCGCTGAGTTGTCCGTGTCGGGAGAGTGGAGGTTGACTTTGCAACGTAACCGCTCTTGATCAATCACAATGCGGCGTCGGCGCTGGCTGAGATGGGCGGGGGAGATGCGAGCGACCGCAGTGTAGTGTTGTGTAGTGTGGCGTAGGGTAGTCTCTCGCTTGCAGTCTGAAACAAGCTGCGAGTTCGTAGCAACAGGTGGGCAGCGCGCACGCGCACGCACACGCGCACTCACACGCACGCGCACACACACACACACACATGAGCACGCACACATACACATGCGCGATCGCACACACAGGAGCGGGCGCGTGCACACGCACGCACGCACACACGCACGCACGCACGCAAACACACACACATGAGCACGCACACATACACATGCGCGATCGCACACACAGGGGCGGGCGCGTGCACACGCACGCACGCACACACGCACGCACGCACGCACGCACACACACACACACACACACACACACACACACACACACACACACATGCAGTGAAGTACTCCTAGAATCCCGGTAGTCGTCAGTGGTACTCCTATCAATAAAAAAAACAAACAAACAAACAAAAGAAAAACCCCAACAACAACAGCAACAACTGTACGACCCATTAATGAAATCTTCGGAGTAGCGAGACGTTTGCCGTCTGAAACAGGATCCTGGTAACATCAGGGGAGGAGCGCACATGCGCGCGCGCGCACACACACACACACACACACACACTCTCTCTCTCTCTCTCTCTCTCACACACACACACACACACACACACACACACACACACACACACACACACACACACACACACACACACCCGCACGCGGTTAGGTACTCTTGGTATTATGGTCCTCTCCCCACATCCCATATAAAACCACATACGATTGATTGCGAAAAATCCTCGGCCTGTCGCTGAGGGCGCGACGAAGAAGCCAAGTGCACACGTTTCATGCGCGGGCGCGGGCGTGAAATAAGCACAAGGGTGGCCTGCAAAATACACTCGCCCGCTCGCCAATTGCTCCTAAAAATAACGCCGGCTTACAACTGTGTTTTCTCTCGTCCAGATCTCGAGCTATAAATCTGGAAATTCTACGGATGGATTTTCACGGCGTATTGGACAGTCGAATCTTACGCGAGGGACCTGTAATTCTGTGGGTTCCTATGTTTGTTTATTATTATTATTATTATTATTCATGTTTGCATGGCCGTGATACAGGCAAATTTGAGCTGTGAAATTCTGCAAACGAAGGATGCTGGGTCTTAGGCGACCCCTACCCAAGGGGGACTACTACCGCTACTGGCGTCGTCTGCTAGGGCATTAGACGGGAGAGGCTATTATGGAAGGAACTCGTACAGGTCTATTTTTAGACGGTTAGGGTTAGGGTTAGGGTTAGGGTTAGGCTTAAGGTTAGGGTAAGGCTTAGGGTTTGGGTTTGGTTAGGGTTTGAACGCGCGAGTCTGGTGACGTCCGTCTAAAAATAGACCTGTACGAGTTCCCTCCATAATAGTCTTCACCGCATTAGACAGAGAAGGAGCTCTTACGCAAAATTAATTATTTGTCAGTGATTTTTTATTTTTTAACAATATTAAAAAAGAATATTTAATTGGGTACTTTTAGGTCATTTATTTGTTTATTTAGTCATTTTTGGTTTATTTTTAGGTTATATTTTGCTTATCTATTTGGTTGTATTTTGTTTATTTGGTTTTTTTTTAAACTTATTTTATTATTTGTTTACAGTTACGACCTAGCATCTGATGAACCCTGATTAACCTGGAAATATACTACACCAGAAGCATCGCCTACGACACGAAACGGAGAACAAGCCTTGCGTTGGACACTACCTGCACTACCAGACACTGTCACTGCAAGCTATAGCGACGTGAAAGCGAATGTGCACAAGAGACTCGCCGCGTACACCTCGAACAGTAATGGGCGTCTGCAGTCTCGATGATGTTGCGAAGACTGGACGCTGTACCGCCTGGTGACCAACTGGCTATACGCGTAGGGCATTGCTAACGGCTTTGAAGATGATGATGATGATGACGATGATGGTTTGCCATTTGTTAGGCGCTCCAAACACCTTCAGCAAAAATACTCAAGGCGCCATTGGTACGGGGGAAAGGTTGTGGAGAAACGAGAGAGAGAGAGAGAGAGAGAGAGAGAGAGAGAGAGATGAAATGAAATGAAACATTTAGTTTACTACGACTGAGGTCATTGACGTTAAACAGTTTTCATATCTGCCATTGCAAACACTAGTAAAATTATATAATACTTAAAATAAAAAATATAAAAGAACACCCCCCAAAAAACAAAAAAAAAAAGTAGAAGCCAAAGTAAAGAACTAGAAAGAAAAAAGTTAAATCAGAGAGAGAGAGAGAGAGAGAGAGGCGTTGTGCCTGAATTACTTGGGTGTCGCAGAACCTGACTTGACATAAGCTGGCAGGATGTTCTGAATGGATGGAGTTCAGCGCACTTTTGGAAGCCTGCTTTCTAGGCCACTGGTGTGATATTCAGGTGAACAGATCTTCGCGTCCCGCGCGCGTCCGGCTTGAGGTCGGTGCCACGCGCTGAAACAAATAATCAATCACCCACTCAACGAGAGGGAGGGAGTGAGGGGTGGGAGGGGAGGGAGTGAGGGGGGGGGAAGGTGGGAGGTGATTGTTGTCTCCGTTCGAAATCTATCACTCCTCGTGGTCCCAGGACAAGTATCGTGTTCACGCTAGTGTTTAACCCCAAGTTCTGTTCGTCACAAGCTAAGTGTGGTGCGCACGAAGCAGGAGGTTTAAAGGTCTGGGGCCGCATGTAAAAGTCAGGGTTAGGGAGTTTAGCCCCGGGTTAGAGTCTAACCTCGAACTAAACTAGCTCTAGGGTTAAATTTTCTGTTGTTTTTGTGTGTTAAATCAGGAAGCGGGTCCATTCCACCATGGTGCCTAAGCCGTTATAGAAGGATTTTTTTATTTCTTTCTTCGCTTCCTTTTTTTAAATTTAATTTTGTTTTGGGGTTTCTTTTGTCCTAGTCTGGGTTAGGCCCGTAGCCGTGGGTTAAATTAACCTCGAGTTCTACATACGGGCCCCGCACAACAAAAAGGCACACAGTGTTTTAAAAAAAAAAAAAAATCCGACTGTTCAAAATGCAACTTATGTTTTGGAACAGTTTCGCTTGTGAGTGCGCCTGTACGCTCGAAATACTCTATTTAAACATAAACATAACATAAACATAACATAAACATAACATAAACATAACATAAACATAACATAAACATAACTTTATTGCCATATGTATAAACATTAGGAATTCGTTGTGGTTTTAAAAGAGCTGCTTTGCAATCACACATACATGCATGCTGTCACTTGCTCACTTATATTACAGTCACTCGCACTCAAATGCTAATAAAATCACATTAAACCTTACTAACTAAAATGCTAGGACACTAAGAACAATAAAACGGATTAATAAATTACTTGATAAAATACGACATCATGTTATCACATATCAGCTGGGAGGGGTGAGGGTGGGGAGGCACACTTCACGGCTGTGGGATAGAAGCTGTTTCTGAACCTGACTGTTTTGGTCTTGATCGCTCTATATACCGTGCTCGTGAAGGCAGAACTTGGAACAAGATGTGGGCGGGGTGGGACGGATCCTGAACTATTGAAGCAGCTTTTTTAGCGGTGCGACTGTGGTATAGTATCTTAGTCATTAGTACAGCTCACAATGCGATACAATGTTGTTTACACTGTGTGTGAGCGGTTGAACATTCAAATTCGGCGACTGTTGTAGACGACACTCCCCGGCTGGCGTATGAGCCGCATCAGTGGGTAAGCTTCTTTCGGCTCAGTACCAGCACCTGCAGGTGTCAGGTGCAATTCGGCTCAGTACCAGCACCTGCAGGTGTCAGGTGCAGGTGTCTTAGTGTCTAAACAGCTCAGAACGATATGTGAACCTAAAAATCTAAGAATTCGGCCCTTTCAGTAGGCAAAACCAGTACCTTCTTCTGCTCTGACTTTATAGTTGCCTGCATAAAATCTCCGATGACTGATCCAATTCCTGATTGAATTAAACAAGACCAGTATCTTCTTCTTGGTTGATCTTCTTCTCCTCCTCCTTTTTCTTTATCGATTTTTGATAAGACATTTCTCAAAGGTGTTTCACGACAAAATAGTGTCCTGACGTTTGAATGTGTGTGTGTGTGTGTGTGTGTGTGTGTGTGTGTGTGTGTGTGTGTGTGTGTGTGTGTGTGTGTGTGTGTGTTCGCGCGCGCGCGTGTGTGTTGGGGGAAGGGGGGGGGGGGGAGGGGCGGAATTTCGCGGAGAGAACCATCGCAAAGTAGCACAGAAGCCAGAAAAAAAATTATATTACAGCTCGGCGTGGGGTCAAACACACGCTTCGTCGTCAGGCAGCGATGACGGCTGTTTTGTACCAAAAGTGTTATACAGTGCATGGCAATATTTTTTTGTGTAAAACTGTTGGTTGTGCATATTTATTGGGAACAGATATTTGAAAACTTTGACCTAACTTTTTATCAACCATGGATATGATTCTGATATAGCTGACGATCTCGACATAAGTAAAAATTTAGGCGGAAATGTGAGGTGGAAAAAATAAAGAATCGAAATGAGGCAAACATATAATCTTCCGAGAACCTCAAGTGACAATGACGTCAAATGAAATCTTGTTCAGCAATTGGCGTGTACTCCCAAAACCCTCACGAGACAGTGACAAAAAGTGACGTCAGTGAATGACGAAAAAGTACTATTATGGAATAGTTTCATTCCTTGAACAGGGCTTGTCAGGTTTCCCCCAAAAGCAGTGAAAATGTCGACTTAGGTTGGTTTCACTGTCGCCGAGAATTAACAAAAAGACAGAGAATACGGGCTGTTCTAAAAGGTGTTAGGTCACAACTCCCTGAATAACCTTTTCTCTGCAACAGGTCTATAAAAGTAGCTCCATAAAAAGTTATCGCGGAAAAGCGTTGGCGACTGAGATACCAAACCAACTAAAAAATCGGACACGCATCCTACCCGAGACAACTAAAAATCCGATAAACCTCATGGTACCAGCTTGGGGCCCTCCCGGGTTGACCAAAAACTCATGGGGCCCAGAAGTGCCCATGAGTTGCCCATGAGTTGCCCTTGAGTTGTCCTCCAGTTCAACCATGAATAACTACCTCCCTACGCTTTCGCGGATCCACTGCTGATCACCCTTTATCTAGACTTTTTTTTTTTTTTAATCTCAGTTGTAGGCCCGCTACAAGCCACAAAAAAAAAATTAAATGTTTCTTGAATCTGTGTTTTTATTATTATTTATTTTCAATTTTTTTAACTTGGCTGAATACAAAAACTACAAATTGTCTATTACTGATGGACATATGGCAGAAGGACAAAAAAACCCAACAAATCCCTCCCTTCCCCCCGCCCCCTCCCCCCCCCCCCGAAAAAAATACAATAAATAAATAAATAAATAAATAAATAAGTAAAAGAACAAAAAAAAAAAAACTCCACTGCCTGAACGCCAGGGCACAAGGTTAAAGTAAGTTCTGCGACAGACAGACGCAGAAACACACGAACAGTTCTAACGGAGAATCCAAATGTCTTCATTGTCTGTCTTGAAGCATGGCGAGTAAAATTTACTCTGCCACTGCAGGCAAGCAATTCGCACAGCGTCAGACAAACTTCAAGTTCAGCACGAGACCATCTGTCCCATCTTCTGGTCAATCAATCCGGCGTTAACGGCGGACTTTGCAGCGAAGGCGAAGCTGCCTGGCTCTTAAAACAGTGGGCTAAATTGTTCAGTCCAGAGGCTATGTAAATTTTCTTTCCTCACTACGAAACTTTTTCACTTGGGAAACACATTCCCTCAAATGAAATCGAGCCCCTGGCACAGAGGTAGACTGTCTTTAAATGCCGTGCAATCCCATTGCAAGTATCCCTCATAAAAGCACGAATCTGGACGCTGGCATCAATGTCAGAGAACACACACACACACACACACACACACACACACACACACACACACACACACACACACACTCTCTCTCTCTCTCTCTCTCTGAACTCAGGCTACACAGAGTTCTGAGCTCTCTCTCTCTCTCTCTCTCTCTCTCTCTCTCTCTCTCTCTCTCTCTCACACACACACACACACACACACACACACACACACACACACAACTCAGTTCTCACAGAGTTATGAGTTCTCTCTCTCTCTCTCTCTCTGCCTCTCTCGGTTTCTCTTAGACACACACACACACACACACACACACACACACACACACACACACACACACACACACACACACACACACACACACTTGCACATGAACACAAATAGCAAAGAAAAAAAAATCTCTTAGCCTAAAGGAAATACGACAAAACATTTCTAATTTGCGCAAAAATTATCCACGGTGCGAAATAACAGGACTAAAAGGATTCTGACATCGCTCCTCTTCTTATGAAAAGACAATTCCACCACACAGCTTCAGGCCCGACATTCGCTCTGTCTGTTTTACTTTTGTCTTGTCTTTTGTTAATCGACGTTTCTGTTGTTGCCGCTGTTAACATGGCAGACCACCCACAGTATAGGGCGAAGGACACAAATACAGAGGGCGTTAAAATGCCTATATATTCCCTATTAGCCTCAGGCATCATAGTCACCCCTAAAAATGCTTCAATCTAGAAACAATTAATACCATGAACAGACCAATCAAAGGCACGCACCTGACAGGGGTTAAAATAAATTTGAATGTCTCTTTTCCGCTCAGGCCTCACGTCTACTTTCTCTTTAGGCCAGAGAGGCAGTTCACACAACTCTACTTGCCTCACTTGTGTCCCACCTCTGTGCAAAATGACCCATCTTCGCTGGCAGCTTGCCTCTTTTTGTGACCGCCTGCCGTGCACCTTGACCTACATAACACAAAAATCACGAAAATCACGCTTTTTCATGAGAACACAAATCACTACAGACTAGCTCACTTGCTAAACAGGGTACCCCAAACAAACACCAAACATGACTGCACGCTCAATTTGTGTCCTTACGTCAAAAGGACATCGTTTTGTACAAATCCCCCTGATAACCCCGGCTACATGCTGATCAATTGTCTGTGCGTACGTGCGTGCTGTTCAAACTGTTTCACATTTGCCGCTGTTAAAATGGCAGGACATCCACAGTAAACGGACGTCATTTTGTAAAAAATCCCGCATGAACCCTGTTACGTGCTGAAAAATGTCAAGTACTGTGCGCGCGCGCGTGTGTGTGTGTGTGTGTGTGTGTGTGTGTGTGTGTGTGTGTGCGCGCGCGCGCGCGCGCATACTTAACGTCCATGAAGAGAATGTTTGCCACGTAGAAAGCTCTACCGTTGTGTGCTATCAAACTGTTAATCGATCTGGACGCTGCTTTTAACAGCGACTTCTGATGTTCAAAATTACAAGGCATTGTTTAAAAGTCTGCAATCTCAGCAAAACTCCGCAAAAATTGCGGTTTTTTTCAGTTAAAACTGCGACTGCTTCGACTGTGCATAATCCAGGCAACTCTGTCACAGTTGCAGAGTTTTCAGCGCTTTGGGGACCCTTACAAAACCAGAGCACGTGTTTGCCGTGACATTATTTGGCTTTTGGTCAGTGAGCGAGACACATCGCTACAGTGTCTAGTGGATGTTGAGTGCCGCACGATCTTTCTCGCTCAGTGTCATAACGCAAACTGAGCTGTGAAATCAGGCTGCCCTTGGCTTTTGCTGGGGTTTCAGGGACGCTGAAAACTCTGTAGCTGTGACAGAGTCGACGGTGCTTGCACGGTCGACTCTGTAAATGTTTTTCACACTTCGGAAAGCTTTTTGTTGGGAACTTAGATGTTTAAGACGCATTCCCCTATCGGTCTGTGTATGTGTGCATACTGAACCTCCTTGAAGCTCTACCGTTGTTTGCGATCAGAATGATAATCGATTTGGACGCCGTTTTTAACTTTACGACTACTGATGTTCAGCCTACAATGGGCGCTTGCGGTGCGAAAAAGTTAAGACGCATTCTCCCCTTTCGGTGCAGGGGCCAACAACACGAGCGAGAGTAAATGTTGCACTTACCTGCCTGTGCTTGGACCCTCTGCGTGCGTAACAAAGACCGTGCGTAGCGTGTACGGCTGTCGCTCTGCATATAAATATCTGTGCGAGGAAGACGGAAACTCATCGCACTCAAACGGGCTGTTTGTGCCTTTGAAGATCCCCTCCCTCCTCAAAGTCTCGGTTATTTACGCATTTGTCCTTGTCATAAAAGAATTGGTGTACTTATAAACCCTAATAACACCCAAGGATTTACTAACGCTCCTCCTTTGTGTTGTTCTATTCAGTAGGAGGTATGTATTTTTTTTGTACTGCATGTTTTAGTGTGTGTGTGTGTGTGTGTGTGTGTGTGTGTGTGTGTGTGTGTGTGTGATTTTGAAATGTGCTTTGTTTTGTTGATGTATTCGTTCATCTTATTCTTTTGTGTGTGAGTTGAATTTTGAAATGTGCTTTGCTTTGCTTTGTTCATACATATATCACTTTACCTTACTACTGTAGCAACAGTTAATAGTTCAGCAACAGTGTGTGTGTGTGTGTGTGTGTGTGTGTGTATGTGTGTGTGTGTGGCATAGCAAGGACAATATGTAAGACAGGTCTGCACACCTAATCTTGTATCCTTGGTACATAAAGCACCACTGTCATTGTCAACGTCCACGCAACTCGGTGGGCTACGCAGTTCACCGTCCTCTGTAAAGCGCGGGTATCGCAAAACAAGCCCCGTGTCCACGTAAGCCCGTACGCCTGGGGGGAAGGCAGTCTTAACAAAAAGTTCAAATTTACGGACGACAGCCCTGGTGAGGTCAGCCGTGCAATGCGAGTTTTTCTCATAGCTAGCGAACATAACGCTAAGCAAACTTTCGGCGCGCAAAGAACGGCCATGCGACTGAGCCCATACCTCCATCCAAACCTGATATAGAAAATGCAGCAGGCCAGCATGTTTTGGGTGTTGTAGATGACCCAGATAAATAGGTAAAAAAAATCCACGGGGGCTCAAAATGCTTGTATATTCCATATTAGCCTCAGGCATCATAGTCACCCCTAAAAATGCTTCCGTCTAGAAACAAAAATTACCATGCACAGACCCATTCGAATGTACGTACCTGACAGGAACAAACATTGAATGTCTCCTCTCCGATCAGGCCTCACTGGAGTAATGCTAGTCTACTTCTCTGTTTAGTCCAAAAAAATCACTTCACTCAAATCCACTCACGTCACTTGTGCCCGACCCGTGTGCAAACAGTTCCAGCTTCACTGGCAGCTTGCCTCCTCTTGCAACCCCCTGGCATGCATCTTGCCCTACCAAATACAAAAATCACGAAAATCACGCTTTTCTGCGTCAACAAAAATCACTATAAACTGGCACGCTCACGAAACAGGGTTCACCAGGGCCGCGTTTCTTACGCAAATGCGCTCGCGGGCGCTTGCGGAGGTCGCTTTGCCTCGTTGGGAAACGGCCAATTAGAACCAAGGCGCTTTCAAAATGGCGGCGGAATCACGAACACGGTTGTTGGCAAGGTTGAAAAGGAAGAAGAAAACTCTAGTGCTCGCAGCTATCAGTCATCTTTTGAGCGCAGAAGATGACGTTTTTGAGGAGGAGCAATAATTACTGGCTTGGAGCATGATATACCGCTAGTATGCATGTTCTGCTCGATGCAAAACGGAGACGTAAGGCACCATTACGTACTCACTTTGACCACTCCTTCCCCACAAACACGCACAACATATCCCTGAATGACTGGCGACCACGGCCCGGTGCAATTAGCTCAAATTATTTTCGTATACTATTCTGCACAATTACAAGTTGGGACAGGTCTCCATCCACCCGCAAATTCATTTTAAGCCATTTCTTAGTTCCACTTCAACGAAGCCTTCGGTGGGCGCCGCCATCTTTGTTTACATAGAAACTGACCACGTGACCTTTTGTTCGAGGCGAACTTGCTTCAGACTGCGCACGCGAGCGCTTTTTCTGCACGCCGCGGGCAAGGTGCATGTAAACGGTTTCATAGGAAAGCGCCCCGGAACGTTTCGAAACGCCCGCCTTAAGAAACGCGGCCCAGATCAGCACTGCAGTTCAACTAAGCTCGATTTGTGTCCTGACGCCGTACAGCGTGATGTTACGACTTGACACGAGGGACTAGTTTTAGTGCACATCTCCTGGACATTCAGACAACTCACGCACAGCTGCGCTTATCTACATGCAACTCCACAACGATAGCCAGCGACTGCACCGATGGTTGGTTGTTTGATTGGTTGGACTGGTTGGTTGGGATATCCAAGAAAACGCCAAGACAAATTTCTAATGACTGCCAATCTATGTGGAAGAAAGCTTACCTTCCTGTGTGTAGCAAACGCACGTTTCTGAGGCCTCCTACCCTTGGGTTACAAACACGACCTTGACCATGTGATATCGCTCAGCGGCAGTAGAACAGTCCTGCTGGTTGGTCGGTTGCTTCGTAAGCTTCTGTCACTTGACCGTTATCGCGATGTAGGTTAGATAATGCTGGTGTTATTTGGGCTGAGCATATGTGGTGTATGTTTTGAGAGATACGATGCATGATGTAGACAGTCGAGCTATTGTAAAGCATGTGACGATGTGTACGGGGAGTCAGAAGGTACAGATCATAGCCCGTGCCAATCAATAAGCCGCAAGTTTTGTTTGTACTGCCAGGTACGATCATTCGAATATTCTTTGCGCAGCTGCATTTGCGCCATTACCTTCTACAAACAATAACGTGTTTTATAGCGTGGGAGTTCGATGCAACTGTGTTTGTTGATCTGAAACCAAGGTAGAAGTGGAAAAAATAGGATAGATTCTGGGTGGCGCTGCACCGCGGCGACGCGCTTCCCCTATAGCATGGGAGTGCGATGCAACTGTTTTTGTTGATCTGAAACCAAGGTAGAAGTGGAAGAAATAGGATAGGTACCGGGTGGCGCTGCACCGCGTCGACGCGCTTCCCCCGGGAGAAACAGCCTGAATTTCCGCAAAAAGGGACAATAAGAAAAATCATTTTCAGCGCGCGCATTGTACGTCTCTCTTACTCTCTGTCCTTGCTACACTAATAATAAACAAAATGCATCATCATCATCATCATCATC
Organism: Batillaria attramentaria; assembly: GCA_018292915.2. Lineage (NCBI taxonomy): Eukaryota > Metazoa > Mollusca > Gastropoda > Batillariidae > Batillaria > Batillaria attramentaria. The sequence goes on along the minus strand of JACVVK020000017.1, from coordinate 1,098,003 downwards.
ATTTTCAGCACACACACACACACACACACACACACACACACACACACACACACACACACACACATGGACCCTCAGTAGCATACCAATAGGCTGAACACATGAAATGCTGTACTCAACATACAGTCAACTCGCCACCTTGTGTTTTCATCATTCAGTATTGGAACTAAGCCGAACAATCGCGCGCACTCTGCTGCACAGCGCGGGTTAGAAACAGCCCCAGGGCTACCTCAAGACTGAGGTACGTCTTTTCGGCTTGTCCCTGACCAGTTTCTGTGTGCGAATAGTCATTAGTGAGACTTAGTAGGGCTTCGTACGGAGAACTTCGCTGAGCAGCGTAACCCACTTGCATGTAAATTAGGCACGTTACGGGTACCATTAGCTAATCGCAGCGCGTTAGCAGCTCGCGGCCTCTGTCGTGTGAGCCTAATTTACATGTAAATGGGTTACGGTACACTGCTCAACGAAGTCCTCTTTACGAAGTCCTACTAAATCTCACTATTACCTCTGTTTTCGTTCACGCAAAGGGTAGTTTTACAAAGAAGGGTGGACGGGTGTTTGATGGTTGAACGTCCTTTTCCACCACGTACGGGTAATATCAAAAACGGGGGAACGAGAAAAAGGCCTATAAAAAATATTTGGCCCCAGCCGGTATTCGAACTCAAAACCCGAGCATTGAAAGTCCAGTGATCTACCGTAGAAGAGAACGGCTCACAGCTAACGTTCTTCGTTATCTGAACAAGATATCAGAGCGAAACTAGAATATCACCGTGTTACTGGCAGACAAAAGAGACCAAAATACCTAAAAGGCTCACAACATGCGTAGTTGGTGAGTTAGTATCGAAGGCATGAAAAGCCGCGCAGACAGCAGACAAAGACTATTTCGCGGCTATTGCAAAACAAGCATAAAACACAACAGAAAACACAAAGTCCATCCCAGATGTTCGGCTAAAAGCTTTCTTAAGGGGACAAATGCAGCTCTCGACGGGGCTACTTATGTGTAATGCTTTGCTTTTGATCTCCATGAACCGAGGTACGCAGCGCTAGCTGTGTATTCGTTAGTTTGTTCCCTTGATTGCCTTTTAGCCGAATATTCAGAAGTTGATTCGTTTTGTCTGTTATCCTAGGCTCTGATTTTCAGCATTTTAGGCTCAGAGTTCGTTCTGAGGTGTTTTTGGTGGTGTCCAGCATCATACCACTTATTTCCTCCTGAGTTAAAATCATACATGCCAAACATGGCTGTCCAGTTATAATCATATTGAAGCAGAAAACAATATCCTCTTCAAACAACGAGAAACGGAGTTTCACCTGATGAAACGGCTGATTCACCTACGCGTAACAGATGGAGCCCGCCTCACCCGGCATCAGATAACATGTCTAGCAATTGCGTTTTTAATATGAGAGTATCCAGTTTCTGGACATTGCGGCAGAGATATCAGATCACAACATTTGAAATGCGAGAGCACCCAGTTGTGTAATATTGACAAGTCGACGTTGTCTACAACTCGTTGTCTTTTCAGCCGGGTCTGGTAACGATTTTTACAATGGCGTGCATGTGTCCTAACAGGTTTTTTTTTTTTTTTTTTGGAACATATAATCTAGACATGAAGGACGCGGATCTTTGATCATCCGCCCTCTGCTTGAAGTTTCAGCTGTAGCTGGGATCCTGATTATCAAAAGAGGTGGTTGGCTACTCAAAAGGTTTAACTTCAAAAAACGTGTTGAGCAGCAATACCCAGATTCTAACCAACCAACCAACCAATCGACCAACCAACCAAACACGAAAAACAAACAAGGGGTGGGATGGGTGTTGGGGGGGGGGGATCAATTTCCACCACATACGGGTGATATCAAAGACGGGGCAATGATGAAAAAGCCAGCACAAATATTTGACCCCAGCCGGACTCACGACCCGAGCAATGGAAGTCCAACACTCTACCATTCGACCACCCCGGCTCCCCGAAAAACAAACAAACAAACAAACAAACAAACAAACAAACAACACACACACACACACGATGCAAACCAAAACAGTCAAATGCTGTTATGGGCAGAAAACAGGCGGGTTTTGAGGTTTTTCTTCAATGTTTCATGCATGTCACGGAAACCCGCCAAGGCTCCTAACAACAGAGGTGACTGGGAGTTCAACCAAAACATTTCTACAGGGACCTCTTTGCGTTTTTTACTTCTGCCAGCAACAGGTGGCAAAACACACGCAAACCAATTGCAAATACTTTCCCTGTAACGTTAAATCAAGCGGCTCTTATATCGTGTCAGTGTGCTTTTTTTTGAAGACTGAAGACGCTGTTTACAAACACCTTGCCAAACCAATTGGCATTCCTTTGCCTGCAGAACATGCTTTCCTCTATACGTTATGGTTGTCTTGGCTTGGTTGATGAGCAATAAGTAAATAAGATGTTCTCACACGTGCGCCATGGGAGTTAAGGTTGCTCATCCCTTTAACAACCTATGCGTAGATTTTGACAAGAGCAGGTTTGAAAGTCGTATAGGCATCTGGCAAAACTATGGTCGTCGTCCGAGAGGTTTCTCAAAATTCCCAAGCGCAAACTGAAATTGTTTGGCGAAAATTCTTTCAGTTTTGTGGCACCAGCCTTTTGCAATTCTCTACCAGCAAATATAATAATAATAATAATAATAATAATGAGTATTGAATAGGCGCTTTACCCAACTTCATGAATCGGCTCAAAGCGCCGCGAACTGAACCCAACACCCACGCTCACGTGAATCACACGCATTCTCTCACACACTGGACATAAACATATTACAATTACGTGGTGCGAAGGGTCAACTCAGCTATTTAAATTTCGGAATTTGGAATTGCATTTATTTTTCAAATTTGGTGAGCTGAACATTTCCAAAGCAGGGGGTGGGGGGGGGGGGGGGCAGCCGGGGTACCCGGAGAGAAATATGAGAAATGCGCTGGGCGGCTAGTCATACAATGCGAATGCACGGTCGGAAAATTTGTTTTAGATAGCAAGACAACTACATCTTTCAGTTTGTAATTGTTGTCCAGAGTAAAATTGTCTTGTAGTATGTAAAAGTAATTTAATTTGATTGCTGCAGTTAGTCAGCTTTTCGTTAGGGTGTATAAGGGAGGCGCAGAGACGGACAAACTAAAGCGGTTAAAGCGTCCGCTACAGATACTGAGGCGTAGGTTCGAATCTTTGGTGGGCAGGAATTTGGTGGGGGGTTTTCCTCGCCAAATCGAGTCAAAATTCACGTGCAGACTCGTTTACGGTGCCTGTATCGCCCTCGTGTACACACACGCGCAACATCAAGCGTGCACGTCAGATCCCATACTCTACCGCAGGGGGAATGCAAAATACACTATGCATGCAGGAAAATCCATGTTTCACCTAGAGTGTGTGTGCTCGTTCTTGGTTTTTGAATCATTCTCGTTTCTATTGTCTCTGTCTGTCCTTCATCATTTAATTTTGTTATTTGTTTTTAATCTGTGCTCTTTTACTTTTTTAGTTGTTCTCGCGTAGTGTACGTTGAGTGCATGTGTTGTTTTATGTTTTTTTACTTCATTTTTAGATTATAAGGCGCCTGGAGCTCGCTCCCCGGAGATAGGCTCCCTATAAGTATTATTATTATTATTGAAATATAGGTGGCGCTGTACTATGGCTCAGTTGGTATAGTTCGGCCGTTAGGGGGGTGCAAATGTATACCAGTCATGCTCTGGAGGGGAAAATAAACTCCAGTCGTCCACAAACGGGGGCGACTGTATCCTCGCAACGCGGGAGGGGGTGTAATGAAGGGTTTACAGTTATAAGAACAGTTTTCCAGAACTCACCGATAGGCCTAGGCTTCCTATACTGACGAAAGAATGATATAAATAAAGAAACCAATGCTAGCATTTTTAGGCTTAAAAAACGAAAACAACAACAACAACAACAACAAACAGCTTAACAAAACCCCCTAAGCTTTTAAACCGTTTTGCTGTGCAAAAGAAAATCCCGAAGTTCACCACTCAGGTATACGCGCTTATCTGTGTGGATCAACTCTAAGAAGTTAAATCCCGACTTTTTTCATTCTCTGTGAAGCCTTGACCTAGAAACAGGTCTTCTATATTACGACTTGACAGATCTGACTGTTTTTGAGTCGTTGGGGAGCCGGGGTGGCCGAATGGTAGAGCGTTGGACTTCTAATGCTCGGGTCGTGAGTTCGATCCCGGCTAGGGCCAAATATTTGTGCTGGCTTTTTCATCGTTGCCCCGTCTTTGATATCACTCTATGTGGTGGAAACGGACGTTAAACCCCCAAACACCCACCCACCCTTCCCCTCTGTCTCTCTCTGTGTCTCTGTGACACAATTCCCTTAATTGTCAAAGAAAATCTCTCTCTCTCTCTCTCTCTCTGAATAACGATGTGGCTTTAGTCATCAAAGAGTCGTTTTCTGGATCCAGTGCATTCAGCACTTTTTTTTTGTTTACTGTATGCTGCACACCCACGTCACTGTGAAACGTTAGCTGATCAAACGAGTTTGATCCCCCCCCCCCCCCCATCGTGCAGCTCTCTTGAAATAAAAGCAAACGTCAAACATTGCCCTTTCGCGTTTTCTGCTCATTTCATTTCTGCAACGCTAGAAAGGCAATCCCAAGACACTCTTGAAAGGAGATCGATGAGCTCCTGACGGACTTCGGACAGATAACTTCCAACAACTCCCTCGAGGGCAGATTGTGAGTAATCTCCCTTGCTCAGGTGCTACATCCTGGTGTGGCCACGGGGAGACAATCAATGCATACATCTTACATAATTTTAGTTCAGAAGAGGTATGAGTAGTGGTCGGTGCGGCCTCGGGCGAAATCTTTTTACGCTGGCAGCAGCCACGTGTACCGTCGTCAAAACTTTTTTTAAACTTTTTTTTTCATGTTCGACTGTTTTCACTTTCTCTGTTTCTCTCTCTGTTTGTCTGACTGTCTGTGCGTATGTGTGTGTGTGTGTGTGTGTGTGTGTGTGTGTGTGTGTGTGTGTGTGTGAGAGAGAGAGAGAGAGAGAGAGAGAGAGAGATGATAACGATGATGATGATGATGGAACGTGTTTTATTCAGGATAGAGCATTTTCGGCATTGCTGCCTATCTTACAGGCTGTCCTGCTATTCTACATTAAAGGCTACTGGAAAAAGACAAAAAAGAAGAAAAAAGTACAATTTATCTAAAAGGAGTGAAGGAGAGAAAAGTACACACGATAAACAAATCAAAACATACATGGTATGTGCTGATAACATTGGCTGTATGCCAAGTACGACCTTCACAGTCATCACTAACATTCAAAAACATGTATGTAACACATTTCTATCTACATGTATATGGTGAATGTTAGATGAGAGAGAGAGAGAGAGAGAGAGAGAGAGAGAGAGAGGTAAGCTGAGGATATTGGACTGTGGATGCTTTGGGCGGTGAGTTCAGATCATCGACAAATATTTGGAAAAATCCCAAGATCCGAAAGAGCCCGCTACACTGCTAATATTATGAAAATGCCAA
>JACVVK020000017.1:1080000-1090000 GCA_018292915.2 Batillaria attramentaria | reverse complement strand
TCAATAGTCCTACACTTACTGAAAGCCTCGTCAGTTCTACGTATTAATCGTACGTGTCGATAGTCCTACTGGGAAAAATCTAAAGGAGCATAGGTCTGTCGGGACGTAGGACTAATGATGCGTAGGACTGACGAGACTTCAAGTAAGTGTAGAACAATCGACACGTAGAACAATCGACCGTAGGACTCTCGAAAAATCGGACTGTCGACACGTAGGACTATCGACACGTAGGACTACCAGCGTTGGACTATCGACACGCAGGGCACCTGGCACGTAGGACTATAGCTACACGCGCCCCAGTAACAGCTGGCAGGCTGCCGTCTGCGTCTCTGCCTCAAAAAAAAAGCAGTAGGGAATGCACCTCAGGCAGGTTGCCGTTCATATAAAACGAATTTGCTGCCCCGCAATACTGCCACCGCCCAGACAAGTAAGAGTATTTATAGCTATCTTAGCACGCAGAACTGACGCCGACGGAATGAAAATTGTCGAACCGGGAGGGGAAACGGAGGGCATTCAAATACGGAGGTTTCTGTGGACAGATTCATAAACTGCCAAGGATATGCAGGACTGAAGTGGAAACGACAGAGCATTCAATCTAGCTTTCAAGGCAAGCATCGAGCGTGGCCTGTACATCGGGAGATTTTGGAGAAACTTTGCTGCCTCGTAATCAGTGCCTATCTCGCTTTCGTGTACACGCGCACGACAAATATGCCGCGTCCAACTTTCGAAGAAGAATAGGCTGTGGCCGGTGGCGTGCAGTCAGGAAGTGAGTGAGTTAGCGAGCTGGGCCCGTATGTAATAGTCGAGGTTAGGGCTTTTAGCCCTGGGTTAGAGTCTAACCTCGAACTAAACTAGCTCTAGGGTTAATTTTTTTTTTTTTAAATCAAGAAGCGGGCCCATTCCAGCAAGGTGCCGAAGCTGTTATAGAAGGATTTTTTCTTCCTTTCTTCGCTTCCTTTTTTATTTAATTTTGCTTTTGGGTTTTATTTGTCCTAGACTGGATTAGGCCCGTAGCCGTGGGTTAAATTAACCTCGACTTTCACATAAGGGCCCTGGTGAGCAATGAGGAGTGAGTGAACCAAAAAACGAAAGTGACAGGGAGGTAAGCTAGGGTTTTACGTCCCCGGAAGAAGAGTGAGTGGAGACAGCCCTTATGAGCGAAAGGGACAGCTGTTCAAAGGGAACAGGCGAACGGGCCAGCTGAACACGATTCAGTCCAGTCAGACTGGGCAGCCTCTGATTTGATGTATCCTTGACTGTGATGGACCTGCTACCCAAACAGATCCAGTTGTGGTGTCCCCGCTGCAAGTGTGGGTGCAGTGCGACATAGCTCTGTGTGTGTGTGTGTGTGTGTGTGTGTGGTGTGTGCGCGCGCGCGCGCACGCGCGTGTGCTGGTTGCCTCTTCTGTGTTTCCTGTGTATGTATGATATTGTGCGCGTGCGTGTGTGCTGGTTGTCGCTCTGTGTGTTTCTATCACATGTGTTGTATTTATATCTTTGTTCTTCATAAATTATGCGCGTTAATCTTAATGTCACTTTGTAAATCTTGTTGGGTCGCCGCGAACTGACCCCAACACGCACACTCACGTGGATCACGATCACACGCATCCTCTCACACACTGGACATGAACACATTACAATCACGTGGTGCGAAGGGTCGGCTCAGCTATTTAAGGTTCGGAATTTAGAATTGCATTTATTTTCAATTTTGTGGTCTGATCATTTCCAAAGCAGAGGGGGGAAGAAGCCGGAGTACTCGTGTTTAGTGTTTAGTGTCCCCGTCACACGACTCAGAGGAGCCGGCCCTAAGGGGCAGGTTCATGGGTGGACAGGGCAGCTGTCCAAGGGAAGAGGCCAACAGTCCAGCTGAACACAAATTATTTAGCCCAGTCATCTGAGCATCTGGTCTGGGGTATCCTTGACTCTGATGGGCCTGTCACACAAACAGATCCAGTTATACAGTCAAAGGAAACAGTTCCTTTATAAACAGAAATACTCTCGCACGCACCAGAGTGAATAGCAGGGCGGAGGTTTGCTCATAGAGTAGCGCTTAGCGGCAGCAGGCTTTCACTGCTTCGTCCTCCAGCCCTGCGGCGCCGTGAGCATTTTAGCAGAGATGGATATGTGCGCCGAGGAGAAGTCTACCATACATACCATACCATACCATACCATACCATACCATACCATACCATACCATAGGTCCTCGGTGGAATGGAACTGATTAGCCTTGAGCAAACTCGCCGCCTCAAAGACTGAGAAAGTGAATGAGTGAGTGATTGAGCGAGCGCATAAGATGGCAAATGAGTGAGTGAGCGAGCCAGTAACGTTGTGAGTGAGTGAGTGAGTGAGTGAGTGAGTGAGTCAAAGATTGAGCTGGTGAGTGAGCGAGCGAGTTCGTAAGCGAAAGAGTGATAAGTGAGTCAATGGCCGAAGCGTCGCTTCAGCAAGCCATGGACTGCACACATAAACTTGGCTCATTATTGCTTTAACGTCATTTTGCCCGGGATTGCCCTGTGTTCTATTGACGCAAGTGTTCACAGAACTTGACAGGAACATCTTGGAAAATCCCCCAATAGTTTTTTTTTCCATTTCAGGCTAATGAGACAAGGAGAAAAAGGCCGAGTTCACGAAACATCACAGACGGAAGCGCCACTCGCGCGCGCGCACAACGAAACGGAGACAGCGGTTTTGACCGCGAAGGAAAATGGCAGCCCCGTTCAAGCTGAGACAAGAAGCGTGATTTTTTAAGTGGGAAAATTGGCCCAATTATACCAAGCTCGGCGCACGGGGGAAGCGTCTAAGACGGACAGCATCCGGGGCCTTTTCTGACTTGGATTCGGTTCTTCACGCTGTACATACGTCATGTTGCTTTAGTAGTTTATCTCCCCATCTTTTTTTTTTTCCCTCGATGACATATCAGCCCTTCCACCGTGACGGCGAATACGATCTGGATGACCAGAGGAGTTTGTGTAGAGGATTGATTGCCTCTGACTGTTTCTCCTCGTTTAACGGCAATGGGATGTTTCAACTGGGCCCGCTTGTAAAAGTCGGGGTTAGGGAGTTTAGCCCCGGGTTAGAGTCTAACCTCGAACTAAACTAGCTCTAGAGTTAAATTTCCTGGGGTTTTTTTTTTTGTTGTTGTTGTAAATCAGGAAGCGGGTCCATTCCAGCAAGGTGCCTATGTCGTTACAGAAGGATTTTTGTCTTTCTTTCTTCGCTTCCTTTTTTTAAATTTAATTTTGTTTTGGGGTTTCTTTTGTCCTAGTCTGGGGTAGCCGTGGGTTAAATTAACCTCGGGTTCTACATACGGGCCCTGGTTTGCTGGGCTGTACATGCGTAAGGACACAAATTGACCGTGGGGTCAGGTGCAGTGTTTATTTGAGGAACCCTGTTTGGCGAATGTGCCATTTGTCGGCCGAGGTGCATGCCAGGGGGCCGCAACAAGAGGCAAGCTGTCAATGAAGCTGGGAGTTTTTGCGCTGGAGAGTTGCAACAGATGAAGCGGCTTTCCGGCCTAAACAGAAAGTAGACTAGCATTACTCCAGTGAGGCCAGAGCGGAAAGGAGACGTTCAGTTTTTTAAAACTCCTATCAGGTGCGTACCCTTGAATGGTCTGTGCATGGCAAACATTACTTTTTTAGGGGTGACTATGAAGCCTGAGGCTAATAGGGAATATATGGGCATTTTGAGACCTCGTACATTTGTGGTCTTTGGCCTACAGTACTGTACGTACCTCTTCCCCCACCCCATTTTGGTAATGGGCTACGACTTTTTGCGCTAGTGACCGTAATGGGTGAACGTGGGCCATCTTTGACCGCATCGCCGTTTTTCTGTCTTTATTTTCCCCTTTCTTTCTTTCCTTCTTTTTATCCAGCATAAGTATTTTGCTTTCCACACCATCACCCATAGCCTGTAGTCTTCTCAGGCACAGAAACCTAGGCTGCATTGGAAGAGTTGGGGCGGTCGGTGGTCTAGTGGTTAAGAGACTTGTCACCAGTGCGAGAGGTCGGGGTTCGAGTGCCACTCGGGGCAAAGAATTGTTCCTTCTCGTATGTGGCACCGTACATTCGGGCCGATAGTCGGGGGTTCTCTCCGGGTACTCCGGCTCCCCCCCCCCTCCTCTGCTTTGGAAATGTTCAGACCACAAAATTTGAAAAATAAATGCAATTCTAAATTCCGATATTTAAATAGCTGACCCTTCGCACCACGTGATTGTAATGTGTTTATGTCCAGTGTGTGAGAGAATGCGTGTGATTCACGTGAGCGTGCGTGTTGGGTTCAGTTCGCGGTGCCTTGAGCCGATTCACGAAATTGGGTAAAGCGCCTATACAATACTCACTATCATTAGTATTATAAGAGTTCGGAATATTTTGGTTTGATCACAATCCCCGTCCACCAGCGCGAATCTGAGCCCATCATCAGATCCACTACCGGTGTAGCAGGCCGGAGTATACCCCCTGGCTACTTTTAACCCTCGGGTATAAAATAGCCTAGGCCGGTTCAACCCCCTGGGTATAGATCAGTGGTAGGGGGGTTAAAGTGGGCAGGAGAGGGTTAAACGGGCCTAAGCCAGAATACACCCCGGGGTATAGTCTGGGCTAGACCAGTTTATACGGGGGGATAGTCTGGGCTAGGTCAGTTTATACGGGGGTATAGTCTGGGCTAGGCCAGTTTATACGGGGGTATACTCCAGGCGGGGTATAATCTGGACTGCTACACCGGGCAATGCTTTTACTACAGGTCCAACTCCGTAAAAGGACCCCCCCCCCTTCCCCGCCCACCCCCGAGCCCCATGCAATCATCCAGTAGCGAATTAATTCCTTGCGGCGCGAATCACACGGCATGGGTTGTAACTTAGATGAGCCTCTTACGTAGCGCAGATTCAAACGGGAAATGCATACATGCATCAGGAGCAGACAGGTCGTCGCGACGCGCCGTATCCCCCGAGGGAAGCAGCCCAAGTACCCTGCAAATCAGATCAAATGAAATTCAGAGGAGGAGAGAGGTTTTGGGTGGGAGACGAAGGGGTGAGAGGATGACTGAAGAGGGGGAGAGGAGACAGGAGGGGAGGGGGAGGGAGGGAGGGGGCTGAGTTCACTTCACGGCCCGAAGTTTTTTTCTCTCCCCTGCTTTCATCCAAAGCGAAGCTTGAAGGATTTGTTCGAACGCAAAAAGCCGCAAGGGTCTACAGATGGTTGGTTAGTTGGGTTAAACGGTACACTCCACAAGGGTGGGGTTGGGTGTTTGGGAGTTTAACGTCCTTTTCCGCCAGGTAAGGGTGATATCAAAGACGGGGCAACGAGAAAAAGGCCAGCACAAATATTTGGCCCGGTCCGGGATTCGAACTCACGACCCGAGCAATGAGTCCAGCGCTCTATCATTCGGCTATCCCGGGTCCCCCGTACACTCCACAAGATGTAATTCAGTGGTGACAGTCCTGTATGATTGGCGAAAGCAGACAAAATTCAGTCTTTTTGCGAAAAATCCGTTTTTTTCGCGACAAAACCGCTTTTGTCGCGGAAAAACGTCAATCTTTCCGCGAAAAAAAAAAAGTCGCGAAAAAACGGGCCTCAGCCGGGATGCGAACTCACGACCCGAGCACTGGAAGTCCAACGCTCTACCACTCGGCCACCCCGGCTCCCCCGACTGGAGAGGCTGTAAAGGCTGACAGGTATCAAGGTATTGAACTAAGTGTTTATGGACGTGCCTCTCGACCGGTTTACTCAGGACAGATAATAGGGATATGGGCCAATAATTATAAATGTCGTCAAGATGTTTCGATTTGGGGATGGGCACAGCTTTAGCTTCTTTAAAGCGTTGTGGGAAGAGAGAGGGTGAATGGGAGGGTGGGTGTTGGGGGGGGGGGGTTAACATCCTTTTGCACCGCATGCGGGTGACATCAAAGACGGGGCAACGATGAAAAAGCAAGCACAAATATTTGGCCCCAGCCGGGGGGGGGGGGGGGGGAGTGTGTGTGTGTGTTTGGGAGCTTAACGTCCTTTTCCACCACGTATGTGCGAGGTCAAACACGGGGTAACGACAGAGGCCAGCCCAATATTTGACCCCAGCTGGGATTCGAACCCATGTCCCGAGCATTCAAAGTTCAACGGTCAACCATTCGGCTATCTCGGCTCCCAGAGAGAGAGAGAGAGAGAGATGATGATGATGATGATGATGATGATGAAACTTTTGTTGTTGCTGTTGTTGTTTTTTTTTAAATACAGTACATGCTGCCATGCAGAGAGAGAGAGAGAGAGAGAGAGAGAGAGAGAGAGAGAGAGAGAGACAATGACAATGATCCTTCATTTATCAACGGTAAAGCTATTGGCACAATTACCATTTCCAAACTTGTCGTTGCTACTCTAAATTACAAAAGAAACAAAGAAACAAAGAAAGAAGAAGAAGAAAGAAAAACACTTCAAGCAACCAAAACTGACAAACAAACAAACAAACAAACAGTCAAAGACAATCACGAAGCAAACAACCAAATATAAGCCAAAAACGCAACGGAATAGGAGACTACATCTACGTTCAAACAAAGTTAAAAATTTACACACATCCTCACACACACACACACGCACACGCACACGCGCGCGCGCACACACACACACACACACACACACACACACACACACACACCACACACACACACACACAGAGCAGGTGTCATTAAAAAACATGTACATGTCAAGTCGAGCAAACCAATGGATGGTCTATACAAAGTGGTGTCGATACTAAGAGATGGGAAGTCGGGCCGTGCATTCTTAAACTTAAAGTGTATTCTATGTGACTGCGTGTACAGCTACAAGTGAGTTGATCTAGGGATCGGAGCAGGAGAGCAAATACCTGAAAAATTTTTCCTTAAACAGAGAGAGCGATGTTGCGTTTTTGACAGTTGGCGGGATGTTATTCCAAATGGAAGAACCAGAGAATGCTAGGCTTGTTTTATATACTGTATATCAATTCTGGGGCGCGGTACTTTTAAATTCAGTCTAGAAGTTGCATAACGAGACTGAGGGTGAGAAAACATGTCGCAGAGGTATGCTGGAAAAGCGTTATTCCATACTTTAAACATGGCAGAGAGAGAGAGGGGATCCTTACCGTGAAAACGAAGACGTCATGATTGAACAATCCGTCAGTCACACTACGTAGTGTTTCAGGTGAATCACGATTGTGATCCTGGGTCCTATTGCGTCATGTCATCTAGGAACACTCGAACAATTTGGCTTTTGCTAGTTTTTCAAGTCGTGATTACTTTTGACAACCTAGGTCGTTATTCCGTCCAGGGACCATTTTTTTTTTTCAAAATTGCCTGCTAATCGCGACAAGCGATCGCGTGTGGTGCTTTCATGGAAAATATCCCTGATCCACTGACAGAGTGCTGTTGGAAATTGACGAGTTTGTAGAAACTGGTTCGCTGTACCACCCTCGACGCCAAAGTTTAGCCGTGTGTCCTTTTCGTGGGGGTGATGGAGAGCGTGGAGCAGATGGTGAGGAGGGGAGGCGGAGAGGAGGAGGTTGATAAGCCCCTGCCGACGAAATGGGTTAAGGAGACTGTTGCGGTCTTATTGCGGTCAACTGTGTGTGTGTGTGTGTGTGTGTGTGTGTGTGTGTGTGTGTGTGTGTGTGTGTGTGTGTGTCCTTTGGTGGGTGACATGCAGTCTGGATTTCACACTTGCCCCAATGTTTCCACCATTCCATGTACAAATATGCATGTATAAACGCATGTATACTAGCATCCTTTGAGACGTACAAGCGTACATACTTATTTCACATTTATTTTAAAAAAATTCTGTGAAAATTCAAATGAAATAAAAGGTCTATTTCTTGCTTCTCAAACGCGCCCGTGTGTGTGTGTGTGTGTGTGTGTGTGTGTGTGTGTGTGTGTGTGTGTGTGTGTGTGTGTGTGTTCGTTTGATCATCCCCTCCGGGGAATTCGGGTTGCTGTTCCCTGGGAAAGGACGTCGCTGGGGTGCAGCGCCAATCACCTACCTACATTTTCAAAATTTTGCTGTCAAAAGGAAAACCGGAGGGCTCGGTGAAAAACAAAACAAAACAAAACAACAACAACAACAACAAAAATAACATAAAAAACAACAACAAAAAACAAACAAGAAATCACATGTGACAGGTCATCCTCGGCTCAAACCCACGCTGCGCCGTGACTGCGTTAACCGAGCTGTTCAGTTACTCGACCGCTAAAGTTACTGTGACCCCTTTCACGTCTGTCCAAAAATTCGCCCTGAATAATGGACGCAACGGGAGCCAAAAAGCAGAAGAAGTTAAGGAAACACTCATTTTATCAGGAGGCATCCATTTCCGCTGTTAGCAATGCTTGTATTGAAAGCTGGAAAAGGGAGCCAAATTTCAAGAGACACGCAATGTTCGCTGACACTGAATTATCGGCGTATCTGGAACAACGATCTCCTGACATGGTTATGGAAACCTCTGTAAACATGTTTTCCTGCTGATCGCGCAGTAAAAGACTCAAGCGGACACGAAGAAAACTAAAAACAAAACAATTTGTGGATAATGATTGCGTGAGTGACAAAGGGAAAGAACGCTTGGAAACAGATCTTCATCATTATTCTCTCTCTCTCTCTCTGCGCTGAACTGAGCGTGTAAGCTGACACACTTGAAGCACGTGCGACGACCTCAAAGGTCTGCAATCTTACTTTTAAAAATTGCATTTTGTTTAAACTGCGACTCCTTCGACTGTGCATAAGGCACAATTGCAGATTTTTTATGCGCTTCGGAGACCCTGATAAAACCAGAGCGTGAGTTTGCAGTGACTTCATTGTGCTGTTGGTCAGTGAGCAAGACACACCGCTACAGCGTCTAGCGGGTGTTGTGTGCTGCACTAAAAGACTAGCCGCTGCGATCTCAAACTGAGCTGTGAAGTCAGGCTGCCCTTTGCTTTTATTTGGGGCTTCAGGAATGCTGAAAGTCTGTAACTGTGACAGAGTTGACTGTGCACTAAAACACACACACACACACACACACACACACACACACACACACACACACACACACACACACACACACACACACACAGAGTTTGTGGCTTTTTGTTGAGCTTCGGCAGACTTTTAACGATCAAACTGACTGACAAAAAGTTCCAATGTGATTTTCCTTTTCTTTTAATCTACGACTGTGCACTTTGTCAACTCTGTCCATGTTCCAGCGTTTCTGAAACCGAGATGAAATTGAATTCACGTCAGTCTGTTGCTGACCAAAGCCGACAACATCGCAACCGGTTGTAGTGTGCACCACGGGAAGACGTGAAACACAAGTTTGCTTTTGACTGACTTGAGTCCGTAAAATGTAATTCTGGGTTTTCTTGCCGTTTCCGAGACATTGCAAACTGTAAAACTGTGTCAGAGTCGATTGTGTTTGTCGCTCGATCAGTCGCATAGGTTTTAGTTTGTGTGTTTTTTTTCAGTTCAAATCCATTCAACTGAATATAAGTTTATCGTCTGAGAAACTGAGAAATTTTGCTTTTGACTCGTCATAAGAAGCACATACACCACAATGAAGAATCATAATAATATATAATAATAATAATAATAATCTCGCGCTTATTCTCGCAGCAAAGCAACTCATAGCGCAACTCATGAACACTCTTAAAATATCACATTGGACATAAATGTTTGTTTCTTTTCTGAACACACCGGTTGTGGCTTTGGTTTATCAGATCTTGAAGACCTTTGAATGAAGGGAGAACTGGTACTTTTATGCGATTTTCTTAACTTGAAACGCATCTGTGATGCTGGTTATCAGTGTGCTTCCAGCCTGTCATGGTGATAGACAGAAGCGACTTAGACTAAACCCATTTTGCTACTGAATCTGGCTATGGTCTGTCAAAGATAATCGCGAAATAGAGACAAATGTCAAAGTCATCACAGACAAAGTCGCCACAAGGTGATTTACCAACAGAGATATATGTTTGATAAGGCAAACGTCCACCGTCTTCCTATCCCAATTCGCCCCCCCCCCCCCC
>JACVVK020000017.1:1035000-1077500 GCA_018292915.2 Batillaria attramentaria | reverse complement strand
CGTGCATGTGCGTGTGTTTGTGTGTGTGTGTGTGTGTGTGTGTGTGTGTGTGTGTGTGTGTGTGTGTGTGTGTGTGTGTGAGGGGGGGGGAGGTTGGGCAAAACGCTTGCTAGCTGTGCACCTCTGCCATGCATACTGAAAGGGATGCCATATGAACATACTGCTTTCCCTGAACAGACAATTACTTTCGAATTTTCGTCAACAGGCGAAATGAGTAGTTCCCAAAAAACACTGATACGTGTGCAGGTGGCGCTCTCTTTTCGGAACTCTAGAGGCTTGGTGACTGCGGAGGACGTGGTGAGAAATGTCTTTCCTCTCTTAATCAATTTCGAAAATTCCAAACTAAAAACACGCTAGAGTGAATTCCCTTGTAACCTTGGCCTCGGAATGAACGCCCGAGAAGACGAAGGTGAGGAACGCCTCGTTGTGGGAAGCGGATGTGAGGAAATTTTCCACATCCGGTTCCCTCCCCACGTTTAGCGATTCGTGTCTGTCAAACCTCATGCTGCATGGAATTTTGCTGGTTTTTTATGCTTGAAGCTGATTGATCATTCTGCAATTTCCCCGCTGCTCTGTGCGATAACCAATTTTTGTATTTTCTCAATTGCAGCAACGGGGAGAAAGATCGTGTTTATCATCCATCCTCTTGCCGTGCCAGTTGCACAATGCCTGTCTTTACCAAGACTCCATCAGCGAAGGATGACAATTTATCAAGCAGCTGCAACAAGGGAATTGAGATGGACGGGGGCGTGTTTCCGGTGCTACCACAATAATTTTTCTTTTTCTTTTTGAAGTGGGCATCAGACTATTAGTATGTCCTAATCTATTAGCAGTCGGTGGTCTAGTGGTGAATAGACTTGTCACCAGTGCGAGAGGTCAGGGGTTCGAGCCCCACTAGGGGCAAAGTATTTTCCCTTCTCGTATGTGGCACCGTTCATTCGGGCCGATCGTCGGGGGTTCTCTCTGGGTACTCTGGCTTCCTCCCCCTCTGCTTTGGCAATGTTCAGCCCACCAAATTTGAAAAAAATAAATGCAATTCTAAATTCCGAAATTCAAATAGCTGAGCTGACGCTTCGCACGACGTGATTGTAATGTGTTTATGTCCAGTGTGTGAGAGAATGCGTGTGCTTCACGTGAGCGTGCGTGTTGATTTCAGTTCGCGGCGCTTTGAGCCGATTCATGAATTGGGTAAAAGGGGGGAGGGGGGGGGGAGGTGGCTTTCCAACCTGAACGTCGTCTTCTGCGTTCACTGCCTACTACTATTTCCACGAGGATTGCTCACATGTAAAGCCGTAATTAACTTGCAGCCCACAGGCCCAGTAGCCACACCCTCTGTATCTCCATGGCAACCCATCTGATTACTTTCTGCCGTGCAACGGCACAACACGGTGAGTCCACGACGTCATGTAATGGGAAAAACGGTGATTTCAAGAGAAAAGACATAGAGATTACATGATGAGTTTGAGCAGTTTTGGGCGAAAAACGGCTGTCAATGGTTGAGATTTTGGCGTAGCTACCGAGCATCCGGCGACAACATCTAATCAAAGAGGCCTTGGCTCTAATCATCTACATGTTTTGTTACTGGGGGAGTCATTTGGAGGTACTTCATCATCGGTGTTGAAAGACCCCTTTCGTACAAGAACTTTGGTTGATCCACGCAAGCTTTTCCGTGACGAAATATCTTTTTTTTTTCCCATTTAGACAGATTTGAAATTTTCAATTATCTAAAGAGTCAACAGAATTCGAGTGAAAGACAGCGATTTTGGCGTGCATTGAAACGGCTGAACAATCAACCAAGATGGGTTGTCCCCTCAAAGTGCACACTTTTTTTTTTAAACAACTCGGCTTAAAGGCGCCAGTTCTAAAATCTTTATACGCTTCATAGACAACAAATTTTGTTCGGGAAAAATTGCAGTTGTGTGTGTGTGTGTGTGTGTGTGTGTGTGTGTGTGTGTGTGTGTGTGTGTGTGTGTGTGTGTGTGTTGGAAGACTTTGTAAAGGAGCTAATGCTACCATTGTGTATGCTCACTGATTGTTCTTGCTGTCTATCATCACACCACTTAGACACCTGGACAGTGACAGCATCTGTAACGCTAACAGGAGCGTACTCAGTGACGAGGCGACCACACTGAACACCCCAGTAGTGTAACAGCAGTTGTAGAATTTGAGAGTTCGTCCGCTCCCGCAAAATGTGAACAACACGGTATCGCATTAAGAGCGGTATTTCTCACCAAGTTAGAGTACAGACTTCAACATAAGTCAAGGATCACCTTGACAGACAGGTCTTTTTTAAATCACAAAAAATAGAGATCAAGGAATCTTTCAAAAATTTTTGCTGTGAAAGTGTTAAAGGGTTAACAATGCATCCTGCAAAGCTTGCTGAGGCTGAAAAACCACTATGTGCTGCACGCACATCTTCCAGGAATTTTAGCCAAATTTGCAAGTGGTCCTTGACTTATGTTGAAGTCTGCATTTCGAGCGGACAGGCGCATTCACTCACGAAGCTATTCCAAAAAAAAAGTTGGTTGAGAAAAGATGGAATTAGCCCATTTAAACGCCCATTTTAGCCCATGTATGTCTTCGGTCGCGAGTGCAAAGACCTGATTGAAGCTGAGCTGAGCCGCTGCACGTAGGCATATTGTTTTGCATTGTCAAAAGACCAGCCATGCTTAATCAAAACAGCCAGCACACTCCATCAGACGAGACCAGGACATCACAGACCAATAGACGCGCGAGCAAACAACTAGGCAAAGTTATATAATAGACCTTCACAGACAATGGGCCCTTTAATTTCCGACATTTTCTTGCAAAATCAAAGACATCTGGATTATGCTGGCAGGGATTGTTCAGCAGTAGGCGTAAGGACACAAATTGAGCCTGGGGTTATGTTTGGTACCCTGTTTGGCGAGTGTGCTAGTTTGTAGTGATTTCTGTTGTCACAAAAAAGTGATTTTCGTGATTTTTGTGTCATGTAGGTCAAGGTGCATGCCAGGCGGCCGCAACAAGAGGCAAGCTGCCAGTAAGGGTGGGTGGGTGTTTGGGAGTTTAACGTTCTTTTCCACCACGTAAGGGTGATATCAAAGACGGGGCAACGATGAAAAAGCCAGCACAAATACTTGGCCCCAGCCGGGATTCGAACTCACGACCGAACGACCCGAGCAATGGAAGTCCAACGCTCTACCATTCGGCCACCCCGGCTCCCCAAGCTGCCAGTGAAGCTGGGACATTTTGCACAGAGGTCGAGCACAAGTGACGCAAGCGGGTTTGTGTGAACTGGCTCTCTGGCCTAAACAGAAAGTAGACGTGCATTACTCCAGTGAGGCCTGAGCGGAAAGGAGACATTCAATTTTTTTTTTAAAAACTCCTGTTAGGTGCGTGCCCTTGAATGGTCTGTGCATGGTAAGTTTTGTTTGTAGATTGAAGCATTTTTAGGGGTGACTAATATGCCTGAGGCTGGTAGGGAATATACTATAGGCATTTTGAGATCTCGTGCAACTGTGTCCTTTGGCCAGTAATATCCGGGGTACTGGAGGTGGGGTGGGGGTGAGGAGGGACGAGGAAAGAGTGGCCTTGGACATCCGGACTGGTGTAGAGTTGGTTTAAGTTGATACTGGTGTTGATGCTGGCATAGTTATGTTGTTTGGCCCGGTATCATAATACATGTAACAGCTATTCAAGCTTCTACTCACGAAGGAAGCCGGGAAGATAGGGAGAGAGAGAGACTGGCTGACTGACTGACCTACTGAAACTTTATTTTCCAAGGATGAGATCTTAGACGCAAAGGTATCTCTATTTGTCTGTCCTTGCTGCACTAAGAACACACACACACACACACACACACACACACACACACACACACACACACACACACACACACACACACACACAACATTGCATACATAGCATTGTAAAATGCCTTACCTACAGTATCACATACACAGCTCGCGATACCGTACAGCACACACACACACACACACACACACACACACACACACACACACACACACACACACACACAGAGAGAGAGAGGCTCAAGACTCAAAAATTTATTGTTTAGGCCGACGACCCTTGACAATGGATCCGATGGCACTCACACTGGTATAGTCCCATACACAGCAGGAAGCTGAAACTTTCAACATATCAATGCATTCACACAATTCTGAAACTTACAAACTGTAATAAAAATATAATACGAACTACTTTGAGTGAGAAGCACTCAAAAATATCAGTGTGCACACACGGAGCCTAAAAATACCCACATAATGAGAAATGAAGATGTCATACACTTTGTGGCACTTCCCACTGAAGTTGGATGACTGAAAGCAAGGATAGACATGGTTAGAAGAAAAAACACACTTCTACAAGTGACACCAAGTTCACAAGCTGCAACAGAGACTGCCTTCGTCCTCTACAGCCACACCAGACGTTTTACCATCACCAACCCCGGAGACCAACCTCAAGGCACTTATCCATCGTCTTCTTGTCTTCCGCGACACCCACGTACAGTTGCCACACCACTAAAATAGTAATGAGGCGTCTAGTGTGATGAATCCACTGATTTCAGTTCAGATGGTATCTCTGGGCACGGATAAGCCTATAGGCGTAACCTATCATGCCCTTTTAGGGAAGATAATCGGCAAGGGTCATCCACTGAACCACTGGGACTACCACGCGTCCTACCTACCCACCACAGTTCGATTCTGTAACCAAAACCTCTTTTCTGTGCTTTTGTTCTGATACGTTTCCTCGCCGCGTGTTTCGGCCATTTGCTAGATCTAGGGACTTAGGTCTGAACAAGGGAGCCGTTGAAAAGCAATCAGTCTGTATCAGAGGGGATAAAAGCCACACGAACAGGCCGACGACCTCTTGTTTTCATTCCACATCCAGCCCCCTCATCGACCGTCGTCCAAGGTTGTCTAATCGGAGAGATAGCTAGGTGTCTGAGGGAGGCTCGTTGGGTTTAGGTCGCGACCTGCATCAGCCAGAGGAGAGGCGGTGGGTCTTCTTCTTGTTCCTCTGCATTCCCTGGACTCTGCTTCAGACGGTTAGGTTGGTGTTGGCAGAGACATACATAAGAGAGAGATAGGAAACTGGCTTTTGTAGGAGTAAGGACACAAATTGACCGTGGGGTCATGCTTTTCAGCGTAGGCCAGCGTAGTTTTTCATACCAGGGTCCGACTTGCTGGAATGATCTCCCAGCATCAATCAGATATATGCAGACACAAAACCATCCATCAGGCAAAATCTGAAAACCCACCTCTTCACTGCCCTCAGCCAATAGCTGTTGCCACATCATCATCTTGTGTGTGTGTGTGTGTGTGTGTGCCGGGACAGCGGAAGGCGTGTATGATGCTGCACATTATGTGTTTGTGGTGGAGGAATGTTGCGTGTGTTTCTGTGTGAGTGAGTGCGTGTTGACTGTAAGACGCCCTGAGCTCCTGCGGGAGGGAGGGCGTCCCTGAAATACCCATTATTATTATTTATTACGCGCAGTGTTTATTTGCAGAACCCTGTTTGGCGAGCGTGCCAGTTTGATGATTTTTGTTGTCATGAAAAAGCGTGATTTTTGTGACTTTTTGTACTTTGTAGCCCAATTAGGTGCATGCAAGGGGACCGCGCCGCAACACGAGACAAACTGCCAGTGAAGCTGGGACTTGCTGGAGAGCGGCAAAAGCGACACGAGCGGATGTAGAAGAAGCGGCTTTCTGGCCTAAAGAGAAAGTAGACTAGCATTACTCCAGTGAGGGCTGAGCGTGTCTCGTCGTTGCCCCGTCTTTGAGGTGGACGAAGACGTTAAGATCCTGAACGCCCAATAACCAGTCTCTTTGCAGGGAGAATTGGGTGACTATGTTCCATTCTGCGCTTCCGTCACAGAGGCCCGTCGTGACTTTGCTCAGCGTCGGGAAATTGACACACAAATGGTGGTAGGACAGAGGCAAAGTCGCCGGGCTGTTCTAAATCGAGCGACCCACTCACGAAATTTAGATTCCTGATCGCGCACGCACGGTCTCGTGGTTGGGGATTTGCACGCCACACGAGCACGCATCCTCTAACTGCGAGGAAAATGGGGTCAATTAGTAATATTACATGGCACGCACAACCTCTCACGTTGGTTTTCTGTGGTATTAAAAATTTTACTAATCAGTAACATAACATCACATCACATCACATCACATCACATCACATCACATCACATAACATCATGCACCGTAACACAACGTAATGTAACCTAACCTAACAAAAACATAACATATGGCATGACATGACATGGCATAGCATGACCGAACCTAAAATAAGGAGAAAAGAAAAAGAAAAAAAATGCCGCCGATCCTAAAGTTTAAAAAATTAAAACAACAACAACGGCAACAACAACAACAACAGCAGCAGCAGCAGACATTTCGATCTGCCCATTCCTTCGGCCTCTTCGGTAATCTTTTATGTCGTCTGCTGTAGTAGAGGAACAACTCTGAGCCCGATATCAACAACGGCGAAGCTGCACGAAAATGTTGCGTACCTTCAAACCGAGACCGTTCTTCCAAAAAACAAACAAACAAACAAACAAACAAACAAACAAACAAACAAACAAACCCATCACCACCACCACCACCAACAACAACAGCAACACACACAATACGTTTCCGACCTCTCTGCCCTACCTTTTTTTTTGGGGGGGGGGGGAGGGGGGGGGCTGTTACCGTAAGCACAAGTTTTTTTTGTTTGTTGCCTAACCTAACCTAACCTATGTTACTCACTATCCTTACATAAACTAAATCAATGAATTATACCCTACCCTAACCTAACTTAATTTAAAACTAACAAGAAAAAAACGGCAGGGGACGTAACCGCCTCAGTCCTGGCAATTCGATATTTCACAACACTAAGTCGTTCCTTCCGACGTTCCTATGTTTTGCCCCTTGCTTTGGTGGGCGGATGCAGAGCCATTCTAAAGGTAGACAAATGGGACTAGTTTACGTTCTGTGGCGCCTGGAGACCAGTAGACGGGCATCAGTCACGCTTGGTGCATACGTACACAGCATCTTAGTTCCGGCTTACCCCTCCTCTTTGACTGAAAATGCCTTAGGGTGAAAAGGATGGAGTCGCCAGGGGCTAACAACATCTATAAGCGCCCCATGTTTGTTAGAAACTAGTATGGGCAAACTTCCTGATGCTTGTGTGCGTGGCTTAAAGCCCGAGAAACTAACTCACTCACTCCTGGTGCTTGTGTGGTGAGTGTGAACGATGACTGTGACCGATCAAACACGAACACTTTCTCATTTCCTGACAGTGTCGCAATTTAGCCTCCCTTTCCACCCCCTTACGACACACACACACACACGCACGCACGCACGCACGCTCGCACGCGCGCGCGCGCGCACACACACACACACACACACACACACACTACCTGCCGAAAACAACAACAACAACAACAAACCCTAAAGGCCTCCAAAATTTGGAAAAATTTGAATCGAAGCGGCACCGGAAAACTGACTCCCCGCCATCTTTACAATCAATTGCCCTCCCCTCCCCCCCCCCACCCCCCCCCCTATCCCCCCTTCCGGCCCCTTCCCACCTGACCTATTCTTCTTGTGAGGAAAAGAAAAGGTTTTCGAGTCGGCACGTTAGTTTGACCCAACTATAACTCGACAAATTCAAAACCTTTCGAGGCGTGATCAGCCGCGTGATAGCGCTATGTAGCTCAACATGATTACCACTGAGGCTACGCTGAACATGTCGGCACGCGAGCTGAACTGACTTCAGCATTCGCCCAAGACTAACTCTTGTCTCCGGGGATAACCTCCTAGATTTTCTCATCAGTTTTCAGACTCTGAAAGTGTCATAAACAGGCGACTGACAGGAAACAGGAAAACAAGAAAGAGATTTTTAAACAATGCCCGTGTTATCACCACTGATTGGCCACTTTGATAATAATAATAATAATGCTATTCAAGGGTGGGTGGGTGGGTGTTTGGGGGTTTAACGTCCTTTTCCACCACATAGGGTGATATCAAAGACGGGGCAACGATGAAAAAGCCAGCACAAATATTTGGCCCCAGCGGGGATCGAACTCACGACCCGAGCATTAGAAGTCCAACACTCTACCATTCGACCACCCCGGCTCCCCCAATGCTATTCAAATAATGCTAATATGCTAATAATACTTATAATAATCCTAATGATAATGCTAATAATAATGTTAATACTAATACTAATAATGCTAATGCTGATAATAATAATAATAATAATAATCATAATAATAATAATGCAAATAATAATAATAATACTAGCTGAGGATTGTGTGGGCGCTTCACCCAATTTCTTTAATTGGCTCACAGCGACGCGACCTGAACCCAGCACACACGCTCAATTGAACCACACGCATTCTCTCACGCACTGGACATAAACACATTACTATTACGTGGTGCGAAGGGTCAGCTCAGTAATTTAAGTTTCCGAATTGAAATTGCGTTTATTTTCAAAGTTTGTGTGTTTGTGAACATTTCCAAAGCACGTTCTCAGTAACCGGCCCTAGTTCGCAAGCAGGATGTGACTCCTGCTTCAACCGTGTGGCAGGCAACAGTGACTGTGGAATTCAACTATGCACATCTATCAGACAGATTTAGTGATCGCCACTGATCAACATGATTACCACTGAGGCTACGCTGAACATGTCGACGTGCGAGCTGGATGAACTCCAGAATTCTTTCGAGATCGTAACTCCTGTCTCTCAGGAGATGT
Source organism: Batillaria attramentaria (assembly GCA_018292915.2). Classification (NCBI taxonomy): domain Eukaryota; kingdom Metazoa; phylum Mollusca; class Gastropoda; family Batillariidae; genus Batillaria; species Batillaria attramentaria. Next base: position 1,068,761 of record JACVVK020000017.1, on the reverse strand, counting down.
TTCCAGACAACCTCATTCTCAGACTCCAGTATCATATATGCACGCGACTGACAGGCAGTAACAACAAGGAAGAGATCTTGTCACGCCATTAAGGATTCGCCTGGCCTGACGGGCTGGTTTTTTGTGGTGTGTGTGTGTGTGTGTGTGTGTGTGTGTGTGTGTGTGTGTGTGTGTGTGTGTGTGTGCCAAAACGTACTAAGGTTGTGGCTATGTTTTATGGCTAAGGTATTGCATTATACAAAGAAGATAAGTTTTGCTCAGTGCCTCTCTAATTTAGATGCAGAGCACACACACACACACACACACACACACACACACACACACACACACACACACACACACACACACACACACACACACACACACACACACACACACACCGCTGACATTTAGGATGCAGACTTTCCGTCTGACACCGTCCTTTTTATGGCCATTACGTTGGGGTAAGAAAATCCTAATGAGTCGTATGCCTAGTTACAAAGTTCGGAAAAGTTCTTGTGACATAATACTAATGAGTTTATTGCAGTCAAAACCTCTGACGAACGAGAAAAAAAAAAAAAAAAAAACCCGCAGCTTCTATGTGCTTTCCTTTTTTTTTTTTATATTTATTTTATTTTTTTACGGAACTGCTGTGCTAAGTGCATACCTCGCCAAAACTTTGTCCGACTTGTCCAGCCAGACAAAACATGTTGGGGGTTTTCTTACGGAAGTGTTGTGCGGGAAAATCACCAACAACAACCTATCTTGGGATATTTTTCTCACGGAAGTGCTGTTGTAAGAACATACCCCGACCAAACTTTGTCCGACTTGTCCAACTAGACAAAATTGGTTGGGGTTTTCTTACTGAAGTGTTGTGCGGGAAAGACACCAACAAAAACCTTGGGATTTATTTTTGGAGGGTGGGTGGGTGAGTGTTTGGGGGTTTAACGTCCTTTTCCACCACATACGGGTGATATCAAAGACGGGGCAACGATGAAAAAGCCAGCACAAATATTTGGCTCCAGCCGGGATACGAACTCACGACCCGAGCATTAGAAGTCGAACGTTCTACCATTCGGCCACCCCGGCTCCCCTATTTTTGGAGGATGGCTAATAACTTTGTTTGAGTGCTTGTAATAACATGATAATGATGACTGTGTATTGTACAGGCGCTTAATCCAATTTCTTGAATTAGCTCAACGAGTTGCGAACCGAACCCAACACGCACTCTCACTTGAATCAAACGCATTCTCTCACACACTGGACATGAACACATTACAATCATGTGGTGCGAAGGGTCAGCTCAGCTACTTAGGTTTCAGAATTTAGAATTGCATTTATTTTCCAATTTCAAGGACTGAACATTTCAAAAGCAGAGTGTCTCCTAAGTGCTTCTGTCATCTCTGTCCCTGACACAAGACGGTGTAAGTTTAAAGTCCAGACCTCCCTATCAGTACATCTATTGATGTTTCCATTCTCTTGAGACAGCTTGATGGGGCGAGCGCTGAACAGACGATATCCCCGCGATGGATCCGCAAGTAATCTATCAAATGTCAGTGAGGTGAGGTCCACTCTTTAGATTGTCTCGAGGTTTGCATCTGCTTTGCGTACACAGACCCTGCAAGCATTTTCGTCTCTTTGTATTTGAAGGTTTATCACTGAAGTGTGAATTGTCTTTTGTTCGAGAACGAGGTTTGGCTGTCATGTTGGTAGCTGTGTGTGTGTGTGTGTGTGTGTGTGTGTGTGTGTGTGTGTGTGTACGCGCGCGTGGTGCGTGCGTCATGTCCGATTGCCATGAAATATTCCTGTATGTTGAGGACAAAGGAAAAGAACATGTTTAAAACTGCAAAGTTTATACAGATCATGGTTTAGCACATGTGGTGAATGACATTGATTTTTTTCCAACTCTGTTCTGTACGCAAGTTTTTAATTTTTGGTTGTGATAGCACGGGTCCTGTAGAATGTTTGTACTTATGTGATTCTCTAACATGTTCTCTATGTTTTGTTTTATGATTGACTACACGTGGGTGTACATTATGCATGTGTTGTTTTATTTTCCATTTTATTTCTGTGTCCCCCTGGGGTCTTTTATGATGATGATGGTGATGATGATGATGAAACTTTATTTATCAACAGTAAAAGTTTTGACAGAAATTCGCCAGTTTGCAAACTTGCCGTTACTAAAGGCTACAGAGACTCTCTACTGAAATCAAGACAGGAAATTATGCACTAAACTACAAGAAACAAAATCATAGAAAAATTCGTCCATCAGGTCCAAACGCATTCACACACACTTGAGACCTTTATATAGGAAAGTTAAAATGAGAGAGAGAGAGAGAGAGAGGGTGGGTGGGTGTTTGGGTGTTTAACGTTCTTTTCCACCGGGTGATATCAAAGACGGGGCAACGATGAAAAAGCCAGCACAAATATCAAATTTCTGGCTCCAGCCGAGATACGAACTCACGACCGGAGCATTATGAGAGAGAGAGAGAGAGAGAGAGAGAGAGAGATGATGATGATGATGATGATGATGATGAAACTTTATTTATCAACGGTAAAAGTTTTGACAGAAATTCGCCAGTTTGCAAACTTGCCGTTGCTAATACTACAGGGACTATCTACTAAGGAAAAAAGGAAGCAAAATAAGAGAGAGAGAGAGAGAGAGAGAGAGAGAGAGAGAGAGAGAGAGAGAGAAATTCAACACAGAAAATTATGCACTAAATTACAAGAAATAAACAGACTATCTACTAAGGAAAAGAGAGAGAGAGAGAGAGAGAGAGAGAGAGAGAGAGAGAGAGAGAGAGAGTTCAACACAGAAAATTATGCACTAAACTACAAGAAACAAAACCATAGAGAAAATCGTCCATCAGGTCAAAACGCATTCACACACACGTGCGACCTTTGTAAACACAAATCACTGAAATGATGAGAGAGAGAGAGAGAGAGATGATGATGATGAAACTTTATTTATCAACGGTAAAAGTTTTTGACAGAATTCGCCAGTTTGCAAACTTGCCGTTGCTAATACTACAGAGACTATCTACTAAGGGAAAAAAGGGAGCAAAATATGAAAGGTATTATGCACTAAACTACAAGAAACAAACCATAGAGAAAAACGTCCATCAGGTCAAAACGCATTCACACACACGTACGACCTTTGTAAACACAGAATCCTGATATAATACTGAATTGATGTAAAATAGAAAATAAAATAACAAGTTGCCGCGTAACGGTACGTTCGTGCGATCCACTCAGGTATGTTTGAGTGCGCGCTTAAACGTAGAAGTAGATATATTTAGTTTCAGGTGTGAAGGGAGAGAATTCCATTGTAATGCTCCAGCGAAGGAAAGGCTTGTTTTGAATAGTCAATACGGGGTAATGGTAAGCGCAGGATGCCCATTCCTCGAGGTCCTCTCATGCTGCTGATTTAAATTAAAAAGAGTTTCCAGATATGGTGGCATTGTCTCGTTGAAGATTTTATGTATGAATACACAGATTATTGTAAGTAAACTGGTGTTCAAGGCTAAGAAGATTAAGTTTTTTAAATTTTTCGCTAGTTGGGAGAGGTTCTGGAAGAACCATTTTAACAGCTCTCTTGTAAATGCGAATTGAGAGAGAGAGAGAGAGAGAGCGAGAGAGAGAGAGAGAGAGAGAGAGATCTGTTTCCTAAGAAGATGATCCGGGCAAAACCACTAAAGCCCCACCGGCCACGGTCATTGCACTCTCAGGCCGCAATGTACAAATGTTTGCAAACGAATTCCAAGCGCTGAATCGTATCTTTCTGGTCTGGTGTCCCCGACTCAAATCATGTTCCGCTGTTAGACGTTCTGTGACTTGCATAAAATGTCTGTGTGGGCCTTACTGTGGCTTGCATTCATACAGCCCGCTGGTAGCTATTTCTTCACAAGCATTTTCGGAGCGAAAACAAATTTCTAACTCAACTGGTGAAAAGTAGTAGTTATACTGTTACGGTTAGTCCTCTGTGTGTGTGTGTGTGTGTGTGTGTGTGTGTGTGTGTGTGTGTGTGTGTGTGTGTGTGTGTGTGTTCTGCCTCTAAACGAGACAGGCAGCAAAAACCCATTTTGAACGAATGACTGAAAATACACGTAGCAAACCTTGTTACGTTTTCGGTGTCAGTACCCTGACAAGATCGTCTGTGCAAACCAAATCATTCTACTTCCTTTGGAGTACTGCCTCAGGAATGGTCTGGCCAAAGGGGGCGGTCTGTGGTCTAGCGATTAAGTCCTCGTCACCAATGCGAGAGGTCATCGGGAAGGAATTTTTCTCTTGCCTGTTGCACTGTTCATTCTGGCTGATCGACCGGAATTTTCTCCAGGTACTCCGGCTTTCTCCCCCTCATTTTTGGAAATTTTTAGTACCCCCCCCCCCCCAAAAAAAAATAAATAAATAAAAAAATAAAATAAAATAAATGCAGTTCTAAATTGCAGAGCTGATCCTTCGCAACACGTGACGGTTACGTGTTTATGTCCAGTCTATGAGGGAATGCAAGTGATTCACGTGAGCGTGGTGTTGGGTTCAGTTCTCTGCGCTTTGAGCCAGTTCAAGAAATTTGGTAAAGCGCCTACACAAATATAAAACATCTTCATTACAAAAAACAACAACAACAACAACAACAAAACTCGTCTGAGCTTTACAAACAGAGAGAGAGAGAGAGAGAGAGAGGACGACGACGCTATGAGAGATTTCATCTCTGCCTTCACTTTGAAAATTCAGTGTAGAGACAAACGAGATTAACCTTTCTTGAAGCTGTGCCTTTAAGCTCACTGCCTGTTTTGCGTGTACATTAGCTGCCACGGGAAAATGGCAACATGCATTTTACGAGAAGCAGAATCCAGCAGAGCCCGGCATGCAAAAAAGAAATATCGGCAGAGATTGCAGTAAATTGCAAGCTGTACCCTTCCTGTGGCCTCTTCTGGACAGCGGATGTAAAGACCCCTTCTTTAAGACCACCTCCCCGTCCCCGGATGTAAAGACCCCTTCTTTAAGACCACCTCCCCGTCCCCGGATGTAAAGACCCCTTCTTTAAGACCACCTCCCCGTCCCCCTGTTTAAGTGTTTATCCTTTTCCTTAAGAATTTGCCATATCATTGTGTTTGTCGTTTGTTCTGGAAAAGAAGCTTAATTTCTGGAAACGACCTTGGTTTTAAAGGTCTACAATCTCAGCAAAAAGCCGCAAACATTGTGTGTGTGTGTGTGTTTTTTTTTTTTTTTTTTTTTTTTTTTTAAACTACGACTCCTTCGACTGTGCATAATCCAGGCAACTCTGTCACAGTTGCAGAGTTTTCAGCGCTTCTGGGACCCTTATAAAACCAGAGCACGAGTTTGCCGTGACATTATTTGACTTTTGGTCAGTGAGCGAGACACATCGCTACAGTGTCTAGCGGATGTTGAGTGCTGCACGATCTTTCTCGCTCAGTGTCAAAACGCAAACTGAGTTGTGAAATCAGGCTGCCCTTGGCTTTTATTGGGGTTTCAGGGACGCTGAAAACTCTGCAGCTGTGACAGCATCCCACCACCAAGACACTTGCACAACAAATACACAGAGACAGGCTTGCGTTTAGCTAACTAAAAGCCAAATCGCAGTAGCCAGTGACAGTGTGATGGCCGCACCCGGACCTTGTAGCTGAAGATATTCCTTTCTTGTAACACCCCGTTTGTATACAAACTGAAGGGGGTGGGGTGAGTGTTTGGGGGTTTAACGTCCTTTTCCACCACATGCGAGTGCTATGAAAGACGGGGCAACGATGAAAAAGCCAGCAGAAGCATTTGGCGCCAGCCGGGATACGAACTCATGACCCGAGCATTAGAAGTCCAACGCTCTACCATTCGACCATCCCGGCTCCCGTATACAAACTGGAACATACACGAGACAGCGCTATAAATCTATTGTACCAGTAACTGTATTTGTTTTACACGTATGTTATGTGTGTTTTCTGTGTGTATCTGAAAACAAAAATCCCCCCCCCCCCCCTTCCCTGAAAAAAATAGAATTAAAAAAATGTGTATAACCATAAAAGTAATAAAATAAAATAACTATAAAGAACATAAAGAAAGATATCTGGTCTTTGCGGAGTTCTTACACAATTGTTACAGCTTGAGTTCAAAACACCTTTTATATTTATTAGAGTATGACGTTTCCACCGTCATTTGTCAAGAGCCATGGATTTTAAACCACTTAAACCCTTTCACCATTCGGCAGTAGACTTGCGCTTCTTAAAAGAAGCCGCTTTAATCTTCAACGGCTAAAAAAAAGTAGACGTTTTGCCCCCCCCTGAAGAACATATCAATCACCACATGAAAATTAATTTCAAGCGACCTTGCAAGGAAAGCAAAAACAACAATCCTGATCTCGGATGCAATAACGTTTTTATCAATTCCTGCCTGAAGTAAATGTTATCATTCACTCTCCGCGTGGAGATGAAATTGCATTGTGTTGTTTCTCGCCCCCGTTGATCAGATTTGTGTTGAAGCTTGAACGGATCTTGTGAAATTGTCTCCGGGGTTGGGGGTGGGGGTGGGGGTGTCAGAATGAACTCCGATCCTTCTTGTTTCATCTCACGAAAGATGAAAAAAGTAAAAAAATGAAATTGAGGAATGGAAAGGCTGGCTGAAGCATGTAACAGTTCTACCTTTTTTTAACAGAGTAACAATTGGCTTTCCTATTCAGACTGTTTTCTGTATGAATTCTTACAAAGAGTTTTTTTTTTTTTTTTTTTTTTTTTAAATCTGATGGTAGAACTGCCGTTGTCTCCCATCTCTGGTTTTGGTGAAGTGGGTGGGTGGGTGTTTTGGAGTTTAACGTCCTTTTCCACCATGTAAGGGTGATATCAAGGACGGGGCAACGAGAAAATGGCCAGCGCAAATATTTGGCCCCAGCTGGGAATCGAACTCACGACCCGAGCATTGAGAGTCCAACGCTTTACCATTCGGCTATCCCGGCTCCCCCTGGTTTTGGTGGAGGAGCATAATCACCTTAAAGAGAGTACATAACCATTCTACTATTTTAGAGGATTTGTCGAAAACGGCATGGTCATTGTATATTATCAATAGTTTCACTTTGATTAATTCGTGTACTAACAGCAATTACAATGACGATCCCTGAAGAGGAAATATACTGTTATACTGTTATACTGTTATACTGTTATGCAATATACAATACAAACTGAAGAAGGTGGTTTCAAACGAATTCCACCTATCGTCCTTTTCCACCACATTGTTGTTTTCCGTCGATTAAAAAAAAAGATATTCTATTGTGTTTAAAAATGTCTTCTGTGTTAAATAAAACAAACAGAAGCAGAATACAACTGGACGGTGGTTCACATTGTTGACTTTGGCATGCCTAGTATACCGAAACTGCGGGGTGGATGGGTGGGTGTGGGGGTTTAACGTCCTTTTCCACCACATACGGGTGATATCAAAGACGGGGCACCGATGAAAAAGCCAGCACAAAATATTTGGCCCCAGCCGGGATACGAACTCACGACCCGAGCAGTCCAACGCTCTACCATTCGGCCACCCCGGCTCCCCCCCGGAACTGCGGAATGTCAAAGTCTTTTATTTTTCTTGACCCAGATGGGGCATTGAAAAGGAAAAACAACAACAACAACAAAACGACGACGACGACAGCAACAACAACAACAACAACAACAACAACAACACATGCAAGAAACATCAAGTTTGTTACAGTGGTATAAACAGCAGAAGAGTAATAGTTGACACACACACCTTTTAATCAATAAATCAATCAACTCAAATAATAAGACACAATAGACAAGGCAAAAGCAAAATAGTAATAAACACTCACGCACACATACACTAATCCTCAATCTGACAAGCATCAAGTATCTCAACACACGCAGGCAGCACAGACAATTGTAACACATACTTCTATGGTAAGCGGTTTCCAAGAAATCCATTCTGATTAGTCACAACAGACAAGAAGGAAGTGAAGAGAGAGAGAGAGAGAGAAAACTGACACACCAACACACACCAGTCATAAGTCAGACAAATTCACCAACTTCCAAAACACACACCAGATGGTACAGACAGCAGCATCAAACACCTCGATACCCAGCAGTTTCTGCGGACTCAGGGCTAATGGTACACAATAAGAATTCAGAAAGCCTCATAGTCTAAAGCTGCAGTGTCTTGTCTGTTCATTCCTTGTCGGTACGGCTGACTGGAAAGGTTTCCGGTCGTTGAAGGCGTTCTCTTCCGCACGGCCAGCAATTGCCAGTGTATTGCATTAAGAGCCTAACTAGCCTGATGATAAACTGTTTCGAGCGTACAAGCGCAGTCTTAAGCGAAACCGTTCCGAAACATAAGTTGTCTGCTGCAGCAAAGCCCACAGATCTCAGAATGAGTTCCTTTCACAAGCCCCCCTTAAGTTTCCAGTCTATAGAAGCGTTGCACCATGACACAAAATCAAGAGCGTGGCTTGGCTGCATTCAAAAACAAAATCCAGACACAACTGCAGTGTCCGCTTCCCCAATCAGGTCCGATGTATCCACGGCTAACACACTTGAATCAGTGTTAAAACCTACGGTAGGGTGTAGTCATGCAAAGAAGTTCACCAGACAGATTTTAATGCCGTCTGCAACTTCAGCCGTCTGCTGCGACGAAGACCCCGTCATTAGTCACCATGACAGGGCCGTGTCTGAGAATATGTGGTGATTACCGGGGGATTTGATTTGAAGCTGGACAAGCTGATAAACAGAAACTTCTACCAGACGCGGGGGCTCAGCAACAACGCCTTTCAAAGAAGGTCTAGATCTCGTTAGAAAAACCGGCAGATGTTATGTGCAGAAGGACTGAACCTAACCGTGATTCAACTCTTTGCCGGTTCCGGTGGTATTCCTCCCTGGCAATGGGTGGAATCCACGGAGGGCTCGGAAGCTGAGACAATTTTTATTATGCATGATGATGGAGATGAGGATAATGGTAGGATGATGCTATGGAGGTCCCACACGGGACTGCGGGACAGGGCCGCATTCCTCGCTTTCTGTCATAAATATCCCGGCATTAACCAGGCCCGGGAGCTACGGCACCTGCGGTGCAGGCCGTGTAATCATCCACATCATAAGACGTGTCATACCAAGGGAAGCACCCCCAAAGTCGCACCCGTGAAGTGGGTGAAGCTCGGCTGTGTGGCAACAGCCTCCCCACTGGGCCCATAGCACACCCGCTCTGGGTAGGAGCCGACCTAGGTAGGAAAAATCCCGCTTGCCTCAGCTGGGACTCGAACAAGGGTCTCCCGGTCCATGGTCCGAAGTGCTAACCACTACACTACGGGGACCGGTTAACCGTGATTTTTTTTTTTTTTAGTCCGGATTTTAGTTCTGGTTGTGGTGATTCTAAAGACTGTGTGATTTGCTTTTCTTCTTATGGTCTGTTCATGTTTGTGTAGTTGGAGACAACCTAATTTTGTTTATACTCCTGGGTTTAGTTCTGGTAGAAGGCGAAGCAGTTTTGAAGACTTCGTGATTTGCAGTTCTGTCTATGATTGTTTGTTTTGTTTTGTTTTGTTTTGTGCGTGCGTGTGTACGTGCGTGTGTGTGTGTGTGTGTGTGTGTGTGTGTGTGTGTGTGTGTGTGTGTGTGCGTGTGTGTTTGTTTTGTTTTTTTGTATAGGGTTGTGGGGAGCAGGATTAAATCAGAGAGAGAGAGGGGGAGAGACAGAGACAGAGAGGCTCGCACAAATGCTCTTGTCACTGTTGATCCTGGCCTGCACTGCGAGACTATGTACGGCAGATGTTGCCGTTGCTGGTTTGATTAAAACAATTGTCTTCAGCCATGTTAGGCTTCTACTTCTAGTAGAGTAATTATCAGTCTTTGACGACAGAGATTTCATCCTCGGACGTAGGAGTGTGACTGTCCACGGGCATGGCAGGGGGTGATAGAGCGGTCAAACGGTCACACACACCCAACCCTCTCATCCAAGTGGATGGCCCCCGGAAGCGCTTAAGCCAGAGGCAACAACAACAACAACAACAACAACAACAACAACAGTGCAAGACTAACCATCAATTTGCAAAAGAGCCCGACTGACGCACTATACACAGTCCTTCCCCGTGCCTGATTCACGGGGTGTAGCCAAAATGGACGCAAGTGCCTCCGATGCTACTCCGTAGTTCCGCGAGTCTAATACAGGCGTAAAGACACAAACTGAACGTGGGGGTCAAGTGCAGTGCTTGTTTGAAGTTCCCTGTTTGGCTAGTGTGCTAGTTTGTAGTGATGTTTGTTGTCACGAAAAAGCGTGATTTTCGTGGTTTTTGTATTTGGTAGGGCAAGGTGCATGCCAGGCGGTAGCACGAGGAGACAAGCTGCCAGGGGGTAGCACGAGGAGACAAGCTGCCAGGGGGTAGCACGAGGAGACAAGCTGCCAGGGGGTAGCACGAGGAGACAAGCTGCCAGGGGCTAGCACGAGGAGACAAGCTGCCAGGGGCTAGCACGAGGAGACAAGCTGCCAGGGGGTAGCACGAGGAGACAAGCTGCCAGGGGGGTAGCAAGAGGAGACAAGCTGCCAGGGGGTAGCAAGAGGAGACAAGCTGCCAGGGGGTAGCACGAGGAGACAAGCTGCCAGGGGGTAGCACGAGGAGACAAGCTGCCAGGGGGTAGCACGAGGAGACAAGTTGCCAGTGAAGGTGAAACTTTTTGCGAACAAGAGAGGCAAGAGTATCGTGAGTGCATTTGGGTGAAGTGGCTTTCTGGCCTAAACATAAAATAGACTAGCATTACTCCAGTGAGGCCTGAGCGGAAAGGAAACAATCATTCATTTTTTACAATCATTCATTTTTTTTAAACTCCTGTCAGGCACGTGCCCTTGAATGGTCTGTGAATGGTAATTTTTCTTTCTAGGTTGAAGCATTTTAGGCGTGACTATGTTGCATGAGGCTAATAGGGAATATAGAGGCATTTGGATTCTTTGACCTACAGAGTGTTTCCAAACAGTAGCACCGAGTGTTTCCATTTAAAATTTGAGTAGCGCCGAGTGTTTCCAGCGGACATCGATCTGTCGGCATGAAACTGAGAAATGCTCCGCTTATCAAGCACACAACGACTTTCCGTTGTACAATAATATTACGATTATGATTTGGATTATACAGCAACGCGTTAATCAATAATAATAATAATAATAATAATCGCATTAATGTAGGCGCTTTATCCCAAATATTTGGCTCAAAGCGCCGTGAGCTAAACCCAACCCGCGCGCTCACGTGAATCACACGCATTCTGTCTGACACTGGACATGAACACATAACAATTACATGCTGCGAAGGGCCAGCTCAGCAGTTTAACTGAGTTTCGGAAATTTACAATCGCATTTATTTTGCGGGCTGAACATTTCCAAAATAGAGGGGAAGGCAGCCGGAGTACCCGGAGAGAACCCCCGACAGTCGGCCCGAATGAAAGAAAGAAAATTTCTTCGCCCCGAGTGAGACTCGAACGGGAACTCTCGCGTTGGTGACAGGGTCTTAACCACTAGACCACCGACCGCCCCTTAGAGCCGTTGCTCACATTCGACACATGCGGCTTTCAGTCATCGTCGAGCAGTCATCGTGGAAACGAGTAAAAATAATAATAATAAATTTCATTTATATAGCGCACTTCTCAGACACAGTGACTCATTGCGCTAACACACGTCACTCATACACCTTCATACCATACGGACCAGCGCGTCAGTCAATACATAGAGACACCAGTTGAAGGCCTGTGGAAATAAGTGGGTTTTCAGTGCAGATCTAAAGGCTGATAAGGATGGTTGTTGTCTCAACCCCATAGGCAGCGAGTTCCAGACTGTAGGGGTGGCGAACCGGAAACATCGTTCACCGTAAGTTTAGAAGTTTATCTTAGGGATTTTGAGTAGCTTGTCATTAGATGAGCGGAGGGTACGGGACGGAATGTAGGTGCAGAGTGAAGCAGACAAATAAGGCGGGTAGCACCGGAAACACATGCATCCATTTTGACCGCTTCACCCCGCTCGATCCAATATCTAAAACGATAACGATGCTGTGTTTATGAGGGAGAAACGACAGTTAATGACAAGCTCAAACCAAGTCCTTAATCGAATACCAAGTCCGACAAAGACACATCACGACAGCAAAGTTGCGCCGTCGGTTTTGTAACGTTGCCAAGATTGTCGGTTGATGGGGGTAAAGAGGTTCTTAACGGTCACAGCTCATAGTGCTTAGCGCTGAAAGGGTCGTTAATTGTCCGATAGTTTTGGCGACAAAGCAGCAGTAGTGTTTCTTGTACTACCCCCCCCCCCCACCCCCTCGCTTCCATCAGATGGATGAAACAGGCTGAATTTAAAAAAAAAAAAACCTTTCTGCACCCTCACCACCCCAAACACCTTCCTCCTCCCTCCCTCCCTCCCTCTCCCTCCCCCCGCCCGCATACACAAGAAAGGTTGGTGTAAACAGACTGGATTTCAGAGCGACTATCGGTTATACTTTTTGTCCAGATCGATGCTGCTTTTGACTCACACCAGTTGGGGGGGGGGGGGGGGGGGCGGGAGGGAGGGAGGAAGGGATGAAGGGGGGGGGGGGGCGGCGGGATAGCCGAATGGTAGAGCGTTGGACTCTCAATGCTCGGGTCGTGAGTTCGAATCCCGGCAGGGGCCAAATATGTGTGCTGGCTTTTTCCTCGTTGTCCCGTCTTTGATATCACTCGTATGTGGTGGGAAAAGGACGACAAACTCAAGGACCCCCCCCCCCCCGACACACACACACACACACACACACACACACACACACCAGTGGAAAATCTTGCCGTTTTGAATGAATCCCATGCACACAGATGGCTAGACATTTTACTGGATTTTCATGTGCACGTCTTTATAATTCGTGCAATGATAGCAAGTCCCAAGTCCTGCAATTTGACACGTGCAAGCGCCTTCGTTAACGTCAAAAGGGTGATCATTGTGCCACACACTTCATTCACCACAGCGGCTGTCGCCTGGACCACTTCTCCTGACACCTAGCCCCCTCTCTATCACTCCCTGTCCCCCCTCCACCACGACCCACACCCACACCCCTCCTGAGCTACCCTAGCACAGAAAATTATTCACGGGAGTCAGCCAAGATATGCGGCGACGTTTCCCGTGCAACTGCGATTTAAAAGCTTTAACGACGGTTCCTGTCAGTCGACGTCATACGTTTGAAATAGTACTAGCCAAATTTAGTAGGACTTCGTAAAGAGGACTTCGCTGAGCAGCGTAACCCATTTACATGTAAATTAGGTTCACACGGCAGAGGCCGCGAGCTGCTAACGCGCTGAGATTGGCTAATGGCACCCGTAACGTGCCTAATTTACATGCAAATGGGTTACGCTGCTCAGCGAAGTCCTCCGTACGAAATTCTACTAAATCTCACTCCCATGTGCGTGCACGTGTGGTTACGTTGTGAATACGTGTTACTGTTAGTATCTCCTTCCTGTCCACCCACGAATCACATCCTGTATCAAAATCGTCACAACACAAGACAGCACTAGACAACACTATTATGCAACCTCGAGGCCAGCGGTCCGCCCGAGAGACAGCGCAACGTGCCGTCATAATTATTATGTCAAAACTTTTAATTCGAAGTAGCACTGGGAGAAAATCCGCCATCTTTACCAACGTTGACCCGTGCATATCTAGGTCTAGGGGGTGGATACTTTTATATAAAAGTGTGAATATGCTATAGCAGAGGCGGGGGTGACTGACATTACAACACCTTTAGTGACAGTCTGTGGACGCCAAATCGACGTCAGCCTGCGGGGAGAAGGGAGGTAATGACGTTACCTCCGGTTTCCTCCCTTGTCTCACATTGCCGTCCTAATTTCCTGCCCTTGTGTAACTGATCGCTGATGAGATATTTTGCAGCGTATCCGAAAGAAGAGAACGTGCCAGAAATGGTATCATACGGGCTCTTTCGGTTAGTGTAGCCGGGAGGAAAAAATGTCGGGGAGACGCAGAGTGTTACATGCTATTGTACGTGCTAATCGTGAATGGCTGGTAGTTGGTACTTGGTACACTTTATAGTCTGAAACTGGAGCATGGAAAATTTTATTCGTCGTATGAGTAATGGAAACAACATGAAATTGGTATTCTTCCAGTGCGCACGACGAAATGGAACGAGTTTGTGGTCAGCATTCATTTTCTTTGTCTTTTTGTTGTTGTTGTTTTTGTTTTTCTCCTCTACGTTTTAAAATAAGATAAGATACATTTATTCGCTTCTTAATTACAAAGAAGAATTTGGCTTGCTTCTCTTAATAGATGCACATGTGTACACAAACATACCACGGAAATACAAAACCGACATACATGTATACATCATTACACACTCACACACTCAGTCATTGGCTAAAACACAATTTAAGAACTGGACATTGCCTCACATTAACTATGTTGAACAGCACTAAGAGTAACAATTAAGGTGGAGGGGCAGACCTAACACAGGATACAGATCACAGATAATAGCTCTCTCTCTCTCTCTCTCTCTATTTATATATATCCTGATTCCTTCCTCATACACACATCCTATCTTCCGAACTCGCACACACACCCGCACCCATCCACACACGTCACGAGACAAGGTATTGAACAGTTGGATGCATCACCGATATTCATATATAATATGAATGCGTAAGACAGGTAAACTATTAAATAAAGAGTTCAACTGGAGTGCTTCCACACCAGTGCTTCATTATGCAGTCAGTTATAATCCTGACTGCTAAGGCGATCATTTAGGGCAATGGCAGAAGTTGGGATGAGTGATTTCCTAAAACGTACTGTTTTCGTTACATCTCCACCTTCTCCCCGATGGTAGCATCTCAGAAGACCCGTTCACTGAGTGAGTGATATCCCACAATTCTCATTCCCTTCTTATATGAGCGGGAAGCAAACAGGTATTCCACGCTGTCTAGTTCTAAACCAGTTATTTGCTCTGCCTGTGTGACTACCCTCTCCACTTTGTGAAGATCATCCACATTGCATGATGGGTACCAAGCACAGAAGCCGAATGTCAGAATGCTTTCCATGCTGGCCCTCTAGAACATGGACAGTATGGTCTGATTTACCTTGAACTGATTCAGTTTCCGCAGGAAAAACAGTCTAGAGTGGCATTTTTTCACCACTCCTTCTACATGAGCTGACCATGTCAGACTGGCTGAGATTTTGGTTCCAAGATTTTTGTACTCTTCCACAACCTCACCATTTCCACCGTTAATCACTACTGGGACTGTTGGAGGTTTGGTCTTCCTAAAGCCACAGACTATTCCTTTTGTCTTTCCAACATTCAAGTCCAGGTGGTGGTAACAGCACTATTCTGCTAGGGAGATAATTTCTCTCCTATAGGATTTCTCACCATCATTGAAGATGTCCAATAAATGCTGAGTCATTGCTGCCCTCCTCCCCCCCCCTTTTCCTTTGTTTCTGCCTTTTTTCTTTTCTTGTGTGTGTGTGTGTGTGTGTGTGTGTGTGTGTGTGTGTGATGGGAGGTGGGGGGGGGGGGGGCAGTTTGCAAGCTCTGTTATCGCACAAACTTCTCAAGCTTCAATTGAATACTGACCTAGCTGGTCTGCACCTTTTGAAAGGATCAAAAGCAGCACAGTCTTTGATCAAAGTTTGAGACAGCATCGGCCGGATTTCACTCACATAATATACCGCACAGGGACTGACTGGCGGTTCTTTCTATCGGATGTAGACTAATAGTCTTGCTCCCAAACGTCCACAAAAAGAAATGGTTTTGGATAATGAACATTTTTATCCTACTTTTTGATTGTGATGGTTATCCACGCCAAATGACCTTCTTAAAGACCTGCTGAAACTGAAAATAAAAACTGATAACCTAAAGTGAATTCAATTTCTAAATTCCAAAACTTGACTAGCTGATCATGAGCTGACCCTTCGCACTACGCGATTCTAATGTACTGATATACATATTGACATTTCATGATAACGATAGTAATAATGAGGATTTGTCTGGCGCCCAACCTCCTGCTGCAGCTCTGGACGCCTTCCATTAGCAGAATAGCATTACATGCACATAACATACACATTACAACCGCATTATATGCACATTACATACACATTACATATGAAATGTTTAGCCCGCAACATTAAAAAATAAACGCAATTCTAAAATTCCGAAATTTAATTGCTGAGCTGGCCCTTCGCACTACGTGATTGTAATGTGTTTATGTCCAGTGTGAGAGAGAATGCGTGTGATTCACGTGAGCGTGCGTGTTGGGTTTAGCTCGCGGCGCTTTGAGCCAAATGTTTGGGATGAAGCGCCTATATTAATGCGATTATTATTATTATTATATACCTTGGCAGGTACACCCAGAGCTCTTCCATGGCTCTCCACATATCGCTTTTGGAGATCGTGGATAAAATGAACACAGTACTTCACATCGTCAATATCACCATTATCATAGCTGTTATTATTATTATTATTATCACTGGTTTAGAAGCAGAGTGGGGAGCCTGGACAGCCGAGCGGTAGAGCACTGGACTTTCGATGCTCGGGTCGTGAGTTCGATTCCCGGCTGGGCCCAAAGATTTGTCCTGGCCTTTTTTCTCGTTGCTCCGTCTTTGTTATCACCCATATTGTGTGGGGAAAAAACACCCCCCTCTGCTTACCCCCCCCCCCCCCCCCAAAAAAAAAAAAAAAAGAAACCAAAAAAACCAACAAAACAAAACAAAAAAAAAAAACCAAAAAAAAAAAAAACAACAACCAACAACAACAACAACCAAAAAAAAACCCGTTAAGCACTTAAACACCGACCCAACCTTTGAGTTGACTGCGCCGTCGGGGAGTTTTTTAACAGTATTTTTTTTTTAAAGATGTGTGAATACTATTACTTTGCCCCGGCAAATTATGTCATCAATGTTCTGGTAGAGAAAACACACACACACACACACACACACACACACACACACACACACACACACACACACACACACGCACGCACAAACCACGAGATGAACGTTCACACTTTAACTAGGCCATCAGACCTGTAAGGAACACATTCTAACCGTACTGAAAAACCTAACGGAAGGTCATTGCACATAAACATGTCCTGAACAACCCCTTAAAAAAAAAGAGTTAAATCGGTAAACGTCTGATGGCAACCTGAGGTGAGAAGAGAGTTTATTCAGTGCGTACATCAAAGGCCCATCAGTTGGAAGCGGACCACGCCTGAGTGGACGAGAAGCAAGATGCGTAGGAGGGAACGCGCGGTGGGGGGTGGGGTGGGGGGTAGTCGTCTGAGGACTAGTGGAAGAGTAGGGGAAGGGGGGGGGTGAAGAGGAGGGACCGGAGGAGGGAGAGGGGTCTTTTTGCACGGAATCCAAAAGCCTAACAAACGCTTGCACGCAAAAGATTCATACTTGAAAATGACAACTCTTGTAGCTCGTGAGGGAAGCGGGAGATCTTACAGTAGGGAAGGGTGGATGATGTGAGGTTCCATTTTTTGTAGTTGCGGTTGTTGTTGTTGTTGTTGTTAATATTGATGCTGATCTTGATGTTGTTCTTGAGGTACACAGTTTAGGGGCAGAGAGGAAATTACATTAAGGTAGGATGGGTGTTTTGGAGTTTAACTGTTGTTGTTGTTGTTGTTAATATTGATGTTGATCTTGATGTTGTTCTGAGGTAAACAGGCAGAAAGGAAATTACACTTAAGCTATGATGGGTGTTTTTGAGTTTAACTGTTGTTGATGGTGATGGTGATGGTGGTGGTGGTGGTGGTGGTGGTGGTGGTGCTGCTGCTGCTGATGATGATGATGATTTGTGATTGTCGATGATAATATTGATTAATTTTTTTTATTATTATGGGTGATTTCACAGTCAAGGATCACTGGTCACATTTTGATCCTGAAACCTGCTTCAGACATTTCATTTGTTAAAACTGTTTCCCGTTTTCGTCTACCCGCCTAAAGTAGGCGGACGAAGACTTACGCCGAGACGTGGGGTTGTCGAGTTCGTCTGCCTTGTTCGAAATGGGTTCCTGACTTTTAAATGCTACTTTCTTTGCACGTTTCCTCTGGCAGTCTTTGTGTTTTCTTTAAAGTCTTATCCCCAGACAATTCAATGCTCACGAAAAGTTTCGAGCTGTTCAGTGTCTAACGTCAAACCACTTAGACACCTGCACAGTGACAGAATCTCATAGTCTGGCACTGGGCCAACAGAACGAAAATTCAAACCACCCTAGGAGCTTCCATACTGGCTCACTTTGCCATATCCTTCTTTGGTGTCGAGTAACTTACTCTGCAAAATGTTTTGCCTTTTTGACCGTTTTCGTGAGAACAGTGCCCAACACGAAAGTGTGCAGTTCATTTTGCGTGAGAGTCTGTACGGCCGAGATGAATGATGGTTGCGTTTGGAGATCTGATAAACACCAGCCGCAGATTCTCTGGGGGGGATCACGCTTCTCTCAGAAATACTGAATATCAAGTCTGTCTTGTCACACTTGGCATCGTCGTAATCCGGCCAGTCTGCTTGAATAAAATATTGACAAAAGAGATCCTCTCTGAGTTTCGGCTGGGAAAAGCTGCGAGTGCAGAAAAATCCAGACCTTGACTTTGCATAAACACGGGCTTGTATGCGGACATCCCACCCAAATAAAAACTTGGCGAAGAAACTCCATTCAAACTTTGCTTCTCGTACACCAGTCAGAAGCGTTGCTCTGGGATGACGGCAAACCCGTCATAACCAGACGCAACAAAAGAAATTACAAAGACCACTTATCTCAAGGCAAGGACAGCACTATCCACGTTTTGGTAGACACCTTCTTCAGGACAATCAACAAATAACAAATGGGACACAACTCTGACAAAGAGAGGACAACTCTTTATTCTTGCCACACACACACACACACACACACACACACACACACACACACACACACACACGTACGTAATTGGTGACAGTAATTAACCGGGGGAAAAAAAACCAACAACGACAACAACAGCAACAACAACAACAAAATCCCTTCGTTTGGTTAGAGCAGTCAAGGACTGTGTTGCAAGAGTCCACCAATTATTGCTACAACAGTAGTGTGTTAGCCGCGTCATCGAGTACCATTCTGTTGGCTCAGTGCCAGCAGTTGAGATGCTATAACTGTGCAGATGTCTAAGTAGTGTAACACTATACGCCACCAAAACAGCTCAGGAGGATCTGAGAGCATAAAAATCTTAAAACGCAATTCATGCCGGTTCCGCAGAGTGTGTGGAGCGGGAGAGTAACTGCAGCAACTGTCAGTGCAGCGCAGAACGCAGAAGAAAAACAAAATCAGGTTACTGGGCTGACCATGCGAGATGGCTTGCATGCTTCTGCGAATGCTAATCGGGTAATCTATAGCCATTGAGCATATAAGTAGCAAATAATACTATTCTTCACTTGATATTGTCTATAATGGTGGCAATTATGCATCCCTGGTGACCGGATTTTTCTGCTTTTTAAGGTCGACAGATTGGACGGAGTTATGCCAATTCAGACTTTATGAAAGGAAAAAAGAAAGAAAAAAAGGGGGGGGGGGGGGAGGAGAAAAGAAACAAGAAAGGAGTGTTCACATGAGCCAAATGTTAGGCTTGTGCTGACACTTGGATCTGAAACCAAGGCAGACAATTTTAAGTGCAGACAAACACGCACACGGACACAAGCACCCCCTCCCGCCTCCACACACACACACACACACACACACACACACACACACACACACAGAGCTGAGTAGTATAGAACATCCTCGGGCGGTTTGAATTTTCGCCGGCGCAGCGTGTAGACGGCAGTGTATTATACGCACTTAGAGCTCGTACATGCGCACTGTCAAGCTCAAATATTCCGAAGGAAAACTTGTCTTTTGTGTAACCTAGTAAACTTCTAATATACGCTTTCTCCAGATCCTCAGGTGGGCGTTTGAATAGTGACCTTCTGGAACTGATCCAGAGATCAACTGTCTGCACCTAGACAAGGAAGCTATGCGAATTTGCAATGTCGTGCATACCCACTCTCCAGCTCATATGTCCCGAAGAAAACTTGTCTTTTGTGCAGCCTAGTAAACTTGAAATATACGCGTTTTCCAGATCGTCAGGTGGGCGTTTGAAATGTGGCTTTCTGGAACTGATCCAGAGATCAACTGTTTGTGCACCTAGACAAGGAAGCTATGCTAATTTGCGGCGTCAGCTTAGGATGTGTGATTGGCAGGTACCGGAAATGTGCAGCCGCCAAAGCCGTATTAATGAAGGTTCGCGGTGTCTGGCTTTTTCAAGTTAAAGACCCATTTTCCCCCACACATCTAGGCTCACAAGAGAGGCACTGGCAGAGCAAACACCCCCGCCGGTTTGGCAAGCATTTTTGATGGCCTGCGCCTAGGAAGATCAGAAGTGGTAAGGGGTCTGAGACACGCGTGCATGATCAATGACCCGGTCATTATTCTATGGACTTCTTGCAGAGCATAGGGGCTTGCTGTGGAACCTGAAAGGGCATGACATGCCCCGTGTGAACCAAACCAACACTTGAACAGTGTCAAAGACGACAATAGAGAGACCTGTGAGAGAAGGGAAGAGCGCGCATTGCTTTAGAGATATACATAATCGGTAACTATTGGCAAACTTGGAACCTTCTGTCTACGATTGG
This sequence comes from Batillaria attramentaria, assembly GCA_018292915.2. Classification (NCBI taxonomy): domain Eukaryota; kingdom Metazoa; phylum Mollusca; class Gastropoda; family Batillariidae; genus Batillaria; species Batillaria attramentaria. The sequence goes on along the minus strand of JACVVK020000017.1, from coordinate 1,048,144 downwards.
CTCCGTACTTACAACTTGTGGGCTAACCTGCTCGCTTCTTAAGTACACACTAGATTTTCAATCAAGAGATTCTGCGTGTGAAATTTGCCGAAATAGGGCGATGTCGATGGTGACTCGATGGTAAATCAACGTCTCATTGTACACCTTCAACTCATGTGACACGGTGGACCTTATCCGCCGTGGTAATCGACCAGTTACACAAATGGTCCAGTTCACACAGTCAGAGGAAACGCGAACGGAAAGCCCTTGTGTTTTATTTTCCTTTTTTTTTTTTAACTCCCGCTTAAGCTCACGATGGAACGCATTGACTCTGCGCTCGCCGTAGGATTTGCAAGCGTAGTGGACCAGCTGCTTCAAGTAATATATTCCTATCCTCTGGGGACATAAGAAAGAAAAACAAAAGAAATACAGTCACCTGAGCCAGCGACCGTCTCTTTCCTAATGACGCGCGCCATTAAATACATCATGGCTGCCCGTCAGTCGTGTTATCTGGGCAATCTCACGATTTCCTTGTTTTATTTTAGTCTGGGTTGTTCGCACTCAACCAGGAAATCCTCGACTAACGACATGTCTTAAAAAAAAAAAAAAACTTCGAAGCTGTGAATTTGAGACAAAACGTGCAGCTTCTGAGTCGTACACCACGTGATTGGGTTCAGCAAGAACATTGCACTTCCCATACCTTTTTTTTTTGGGGGGGGGGGGGGGGCGTCTTGTGGCTAACTCGGCAAAACATTTTGCCCTTTTAACTATTTCCTTGCAAACAGTGCCAGAAACAAACTTAGTGTCTAGTTTATTTTGCGTGAAAATATAATTATGTATAATCGAAATTTGATAAACATCCATCGCAGATTCTCCGATTTCTTCTCTCACGACCACTGAGTTTCACGTCCGCTTTGTCATAGTCGACGACGTCATAATCTGGCCATTTTGAGATTGGACTGAATCTCCAATCTGCCACAAAGATTGGCCAAATCACCGGATTACAAAACCGCATGCACGATTGTACTGCCCAAGGGCAAGGTCACTGTTTTCATCCCATTTCCATCTTGGTTGGTCCACTGATCAGTCAGACCTCGAGGGGTCAGCCCGAATTTCCTCTACCGCGGTAATGGGACTATAGAATGTACCAACCAATCAAACCAAACACGATTTGCCAGCGAGACATAAGACTCGAAAGCAAGCAAAAGATGAAAGAAGAAACCGAACAAATGGAACAAACTTCTTGCGAATGAGCAAAACACGCACTGCTCCTTGCGACAACCAATTTGCGCACGTACCTACACAAAAGAAGCCAAACAACATTTGAAACAGACGCCGCGGGGTTGTCTCAGCCACTGACTTCCGTTGGAAAGGGCAGCCGACGTCACTGAGGGAGAAGCCATTAGCTGAACAATGGCTTTTTGAAACACTGGTTTTGAACTTCGGTTTTATAAGTGCAAATGAAAACAAAATTTTTATAGGCTGGTTGACAAGACATATTGGTATTGTGTGTGTGTGTGTGTGTGTGTGTGTGTGTGTGTGTGTGTGTGTGTGTGTGTGTGTGTGTGTGTGTGCTCTTTTACTTTTTTAGTTGTTCTTACGTAGTGTACATTGAGTGAACTTTTGTTTTGTTTTGTTTTTTTAAACTTCGGTTTCAGATTGTAAGGCGCCTAGAGCTCGTTTCTCGGGGATAGGTGCCCTATAAATATTATTATTATTATTATTATTGATGATGATGATGATGATGATGATGATGATATAGTCTGAATGCGGCCTTGGGCTACAACTCTTCTCTGTCACCGCCCTCGGACCACACTTACTGCCCTACCCCCGAAAATTTACCTATGATAGTATACTGTCTATCGATGACGTCCCTGTAGAACAAGTTTCAGAGCACCACTTACTTGCCGCCATAATCGAATTCAAACTCGCGTGGCATTTGCACATCAACAATAGGCCCACACGCGAGAGTGTCTCCTGTAACGTATTGGTACTTTCCAAATCAAAGTATTTTCTGGATAAAGACACTTGGCGTCTCTTCAACGCCGCTCACATAAAGCCCCAGTATTGAATAAGCTTCTATGCGACTATGTTGAAAAATAACGGTTAAAAAAATTGATTGTGAAAATCCCCTTCAAAGGAAGGGTACGAACTTTTGAAGCAACCCTCGTACGTATCGATTCAACCCCCCCCCCCCCAAAAAAAAAAAAAAAAAAAGGCCATTTAAGTTTCTTTACATTCCTCTCAAGAAAATACTTGGGGAGCCGAGGGTGGCCGAATGGTAGAGCGTTGCACTTCTAACGCTCGGGTCTTGAGTTCTTGAGTTCGTATCCCGGCTGGGGCCAAAATTAATATTTGTGCTGGCTTTTTCATCGTTGCCCCGTCTTTGATATCACCCGTATGTGATGGAAAGGACGTTAAACCCCGACCCCCCCCCCCCCCCTCCCTCAAGTAAATACTTCGACTCTGTAAACAACAGCCACTCAGAGACCCAAACAGACTGCTGTGTTGAAAGCAAAGCCCCGATGAATGAGCTTCTAGAAGTAGAAACAACTAACGCCAACAGTTTCGGACAGTCAATCATTCTTTGTCTGTGAACTAGAACTCTCGGCAATGGGGGTGTGGAAAATCCATTTTCCCCGACCACCGCTAATTCTGTTGTGTCTATTGCCTTTGGGAGGGACAATACTCAGCTGAAGAAGGTGACGCGATTGCAACAAAGGCGCACTGGCAATAGGAGCAGCTTGAGAAGAGTAGGACAGTGGGGAGGAGGAGGGGGAGTGGAGGGAGGGGGGAGGCAGTTTGGCCAGGGGAAAGAAGGAGGCGTTCCGGGGGGAGGGGGGTACAGAAGATGGGGAGGGGAGGGTGGAGTGGGTAAAAGCGGGACACAGCAAGACGGAAAAGGGTGTTTTGTTGTTGTTGTTGTTGTTTCATTGTTGCTGGTTTTTGTTTGTTTGTTTGTTTCTTTTTTATCTCTCTCCTATCAAGATCTAAACTTGGTCGCAGGTGGACGTTATGTTTGTGAACAAAAATACATAAAAATATAGCTGTCTTCGTAAAATGTAGACTACTTCCGGAGGAGTGTGTGACTGTGTCTATAGCACAGCTTTGTGGTTCTGATTGTGTGTGTGTGTGTGTGTGTGTGTGTGTGTGTGTGTGTGTGTGTGTGTGTGTGTGTGTGTGTGTGTGCGCGCGCGCGCGCGCGTGAGTGAGTAAGTGAGTGTGTGTACGTTAATACGTCTGTGCCGCAGATGTGAACATGGCGATCGAAGACCTGACCCGTGACCTCGGTCTGCCTAGAGAGAAACAGCACGACTCTACGGAAGACCAGAATAGAACCCCAACCAATGAGCGATCGCGGCTAGCTCGGCCACCGCCGCTGAAGACGCGCCAACTGACAGAAACCTAAGGAGTATTGTTGTGAGGGATCCACAGCTGATTCTGCGCGGGTGTCTCGTCTGACAGACAAAGAAGACAAACCGACCAGATGCAGGTGCGTGTCCGTAGTCCTACGTGTCAGCAGTCTTACGTGTCGATGGTCCAACGCCAATTGTCCTAAGTGTCGACAGTAGCCTCGAAATATCTTTGTTGTTTGCGCTGATTAAGCCCTAACTAACTAACTAACTAACTAACTAACTAACTAACTAACTAACTAACTAACTAACTAACTAACTAACTAACTAACTAACGAACGAACGAACGAACGGACGAACGAACGAACGTGTCAATAGTCCGAATTTTCTATGATCCTACGTTCGCAGCGGTAAGCCCTAACTAACTAACTAACTAACTAACTAACTAACTAACTAACTAACTAACTAACTAACTAACTAACTGTGTCGATAGTGCGAATTTTCTACGATCCTGCGGTCGAATTTCCTACGCGCCGATTGTCCTACACTTACTCGAAGTCGCGTCAGTTCTACCTATCATTAGTCCTACTTATCATTAGTCCTACGTGTCTATAGTCCTATGCTCCTTTCGATTTTTCTAGTATGACAATCGACACGTAGGACGATTAGGTAGAACTGACGACACACGGAGTGAATGTAGGACTATCGACACGTAGGACTAATAGGTAGGACTGACGAGACTTGGAGTGAGTGTAGGTCTATCGACACGTAGGACTAATGGGTAGGACTGACGAGACTTAGAGTAAGTGTATGTCTGTCGACACGTAGGACTAATGGGTAGGACTGACGAGACTTAGAGTGAGTGTAGGTCTATCGACACGTAGAACTAATGAGTAGGACTGACGAGACTTTGAGTGAGTGAGTGTAGGTCTATCGACGCGACACGTAGGACAAATGGGTAGGACTGACGACACTTGGAGTGAGTGTAGGACTGTCGACGCTTTGGATTACCGAGCGTAGCACTATAAAAAATCGGACCATTGATACAAAATGCGTAAAATCGTCGGACTATCGACAAGTAGGACTATCGACACCTAGGACTGTCGACAATAGTAGTACTATCGACACCTAGGACTATCGACACCTAGGACTATCGACCATCGGACTATCGACACCTAGGACTGTTGACACGCAGGACTACATGGAGACGCCCCCATGCACCGCCACCATTCCTCGGGACACTTCAGGCGAAAAAAGCAATTCCGCAGAGAATGTCTTTGAGAGTAAGAGCAGACCTGATCAATGACCAGCTCCGGGTACTTTGCTCAGCAGTCTCCAACCCTGTTCCGGGTCGTAGCAGAGCACAAAGCTGCCACGAAAAATGCATGTATGCTGCGGGTCTGTGTATGCACGGGGGAACAAGTCATGGAGGCAATAATCTCTAAACAGGCTGAAAATGTACTGTGCTGGTGAATGCGACAGTTTTCACCGTTTCTGTGCACACTGTGAAATAACACGGGGACGTCAAGGTTGTTCGCTACTATCCACTTTCCTTGTCATCGAGTATTTTTGTTTTTTCCTTCTTACGTATCACTTAGCTCGGCTCGGTCTGGGTTAGCCCGTTCGAATCCCGACTGCGGCCAAATATTTGTGCTGGCCTTTTTTCTCGTTGCCCCGTCTTTGATATGAACCTAACGTGGTGGAAAAGGACGTTAAACTCCCAAACACCCACCCCCACCCGGTTAGCCCGACTTGACCGTCGTCGTAGGGGCCTAGAGTTAGCGACGGATCCGGAACAGGGTTGGTCTCCCACTGACACCGGGGCGGATGGGGTGGTGGGGGGTGTTGGAGGGAGTGGGGTGACGATCGAGGTCTCGGGAGAGAAATGACGCCATAATCGACTTTGACGAGGGGAAAACCCTTCTAGTTTCACATAATTAGTCTTACAAGCATGCTGCCGTCACCTAGACTGAAGGGCCTAAGCGGCGTGGATGTGTTAATCACTTAGACCTTTTTATTTTGTATTTTATTTTTTAAGATGACGGTGGCATGCATGCAGCTCCCAAGGATCAATCCCCCGACGCAGCAGTACGTCAGCCGGCTGTCTTGCCAGGCCCATACCTTTTTCCTTTAAAAAAAACAAAAACAACTCTTATAGCCGCAATCATTTACACAAAAAAAAAAAACTTGGAAGCGCCCCATGGGAAGGTAATACCATCATTACTTCCTGGTTTAAGCAGAAATCGAAGAGGGAGGGAAAAGAAGCAAGTAAACTGTCGGTGGACTAGTGGTTAAGACACTTTGTCACCAATGCCAGAGGTCAGGTTCGAGTCTCACCCGGAGCAAAGAATGTTTCCTTCTCGTACGTGGCACCGTTCATTCGGGCCGATCGTCGTGGATTGTCTCCGGGTACTCCGGCTTCCTATCCTTCTGCTTTAGTAAAGTTCAGCCCTTAAAATTTGAAAATAAATGCAATTCTAAATTTCGACAATTACATAGCTGAGCTGAGCCTTCGCACCACGTGATTGTAATGTGTTCATGTCAAGTGTGTCAGAGAATGCGTGTGACTCACGTGAGCGTGCGTGTTGGGTTCAGTTCGCGACTCTTTGAGCCAGATCAAGAAACTGGGTAAAGCGCCTACACACTAATCAGTTACTATTATTATCATTATTATTATTACTATTATTATTACTACTATGATGATGATGATGATGACGACAATGATGACGATGATGATTTCGATCCCCCTACAGCTTTGCCACAGCTCCCGTCTCCACACACACACACACACACACACACACACACACACACACACACACACACACACACACACACACACACACAAACACATTTGCAGGCTCAAATTGCACAACGACAAAATAATGATAATAATAATAATAATAATATTGTTGTTATTATCAAATATTATTATTATTAAACATTAATAACAATAATAAATATTAATTTGATAATAAATATGAACAATATCAATCAAACACAGGAAGAGAAGAATAAAACAGCAGGCAACAGACAGCATACAACCAACCAGACAAGATTACTGATTTATGATTTCCTGCTTTACTGTGACATAAAGTATTTGAACAGCCTGTCTTTAAAACCTGCGACAGAGGGTGTGGGTTTAACACGAATGATAATGCGATAAAGTATACATACACCCATGATCCACAACACGATATGAATCACAACGGTCACTGAACAGTGATGACGTGCCAGCTGACAGGAACGAAAAGACAGCATATGATCCAGTTGGCCTGAGCATATGTAAATATGAATAAGAGTACACCTGACTAATGACCATTCCTGCCGGTGAGTGCTTCCTCAACAATCTCCGCTGACACCATCCCTCCCACCTCCCCCACCTCCTCCCCTTTCTGTCTTTGCTACCACGGACGACCGAAGTAAACAAAGCAACACACGATCGCATGACAATCACGACTGTTGTGCATTGAATTTCTTCTGCTCTATTTTTTATTTTATTTATTTTTTCTTTGGTGTGTTGATACATTATTGTTTTTAGCTTTTTTTTTTAAATTCTGAGGTCGGAACAATGCTAAAACGTGCACGGCGCTGCGTGCGTGCGTACATGCGTGTGTGTGTGTGTGTGTGTGTGTGTGTGTGTGTGTGTGTGTGTGTGTGTCTGTGTGTGTCTGTGTGTGTCTGTGGTAAGTCCAAACAAAACTAAACTAAACAAAAATCTGAACTGAGTTCTTAGTACGTCGCTAAAAAAAGTACACATTACAGTAAAATTACAAAACACCAACAAAAACAAAACAAAAAGCAAAACCAACGAAGACTGGAACAGAGGGAATGTAAAGAAATTACTCCCAACCACACTAAACGAAACTAACATGCAACCAGAACAAAGGAAAAAGAAAACCCTGAAATATAATACTGACGATACAAGTGTACTGAAACTAAGTAGGAAACAAAAATAGAAAAAAATAATTAAATGTAAAATTACTTTTAAAACGGCAAATAAAAAACATAAAATAAAAAAACAAAATAAAATAAAATAAAATAAAAATTAAACTGAATCAAATTAGATTAAATTAATTTAATTTAAATTAAAATTCAAAATAAATCAAATTAAGGGTGATAAAAATGAAATAAAATAAAACTGTGGTAACACTCATAATATATATACCCGAATTCCTCCATTTGTAGTCGTAATACGTATAGTCTCTACAGGAATCAGTGTCAGTTGAGCTCGTTACATTTCAGCTTTTGATTTTGTCTTTAATTCAAAGCGACGTTTAAGGCGCTTGACTTAAATATTTTAACATTTAGCTAATTCTGTCGAAGAGAAGTTACGAAGGTTCAGCCAGTGTGTGTTCTTGGACAAACGAAACTTCTGATCTCACTTCATGGCATAAAAATCTAAACCAGAGACAAAATCAAATTCGACATCACGCAAAGAACAATAACCATTGATTCTCGTTGGTTGAATTTCTCTGACGATTTTTTTTTTAAAGATTGAAATAAGATACCCCTTCCCCGGAAAAAAAAAGGAAGAAGAAAAATTTGTCTTGTGAGAAATTAAATTAAATTAAATTAAATTAAATTCGTGGTGACACATTTATACAAGTGTAAGTTTCTGATTTTGCGTAGTTGCTGTTAGGAATCCAGGAAATAGGTGCTTTGTCTCCGTAAGTGTGTCTAGTGATTCTACCAGAAGCCCGTCTTGATTCTACATAGTTCAGATCAGTTGAGAAATCAGAACTGGTATAGGAATCGGTCCTGATTTGCCCTGAGCCAGATTCGTTTTCCATCAAAAGGCCAGTCTTCAATTTCTGTAAATCGATCCGATGATTCATCGAGAAACCATTCTTTCAGATTTATTAATTATAAAGAAATTAGTCCTTAATCTCACTTTGTCAGCTCGTTATTCATCAAGACTTCATCTGTACTTCGGTCTGGTGATACGTCAAAATAACAGCTCCGATTGTCCCTAGATCTCTACGACCCAGTCATCAGTCCCTGTTCTCAGTTTTCGCTATTTTGACGAGGACAAATCAGGAGTGTATCACTGCGCGGATCAGGAGAAGGAAGTGGCGCTGACGAGCTGAAAGCCGCCGGCCAAACCTGGGAGGCTGCAAAAACAGCAGCCAGAGATAGCAGGAAGTGGAGAAGAACTGTCGAGGCCCTATGCTCCACAAGGAGTAAAGAGGAATGAATAAATAAAATTAATGATATTCTCAGTTGTTCAGTCGAGGGGTGCTTTGAAACAAGCTGGCATAACTATAGTTTTGACTTCATCATGGCAAATGTGAGCCCGGTATCTAACAGTAATTTGTCCAGCGGAATAATAAATCAGACAGTACATGTGCCAGAGGGATGCCTAGTGATACCGTTAACGGACTTTGTACCGTGGAACAACCCGGACAACATCATAAGCAAACAGGTCGTGCACGAATTCGACAGAATTGTTCACGCCGTGTGCCTTCCGATTCTGTTTCTTGTCAGCGTCGTCACCAACCCTCTGAACATGGCCGTGGCTTACAAGCACGGTCTGAGAGAGAGGATCAACCTGTGTATTTTTAGTTTGGCTTTTCTGGACATGGCGTACTTCATCAACGTCGTAAGTTTTATAGGAGATGGGATATACAGGCTGGGACTAGGATCAGTTGGAGAGTAAGGAGAAAGTTTCTTTTGTTTTTAGATACTTTTACGTGAGCACGTACATCATACATACATATATACATACATACATACATACATACATACATACATACATACATACATACATGCATGACATTCATTATATACCGAATCTTTTGACACATCTTTAAATATGCATCAGCTTTACTTACTTCCCTTGCTTTCAAATTGACCTGATTGAGCACATGTTTTCGGCTTTAGCGACGCCTTTGTTCCTGCTCTCTCTCTCTCTCTCTCATTATATACATATACAGTCACATCAAAATATATATTCAGGTCTACCTGCACTCCGAAGTTTGTGATTGTCTTATCTGTCTATACAGCGATGTGGGAAAGTCGTCAGAATTCTTTATAAGAAACCGCCTGCTCATTTTCTTCGCCCTCAAGTTTGCCTCGGATTTCGTGACGACAGTCATCGCTTGCGAGAGATGCCTGTGTGTGATGAGTCCTCTACGCTCCAAGACAATGATGGAAACCAAGACCTTGGCCATTATCATAGTGGTGGGTTGTGTCATACTCGTAGTCGGCTACTTTCCTGTAGGTATGCGATGGAGCATAGCGTGTATTCACGATGTTGCTACCAACACCTCAGCGACTCGTATATTCCCCAGCAAGTTCTACCTCAGTAACCGAGAGCTTGTGGATTTGCTGGACAGCGTGCTGTTCGGTTTTGTCCTGCCGATCGTGATGGTCACCACTGTGTCGACAACGACTGTCGTGACAGTGGTCAGACTGTTCAAAATGGCCGCTTGGAGAGGGAAGACGTCCACGGCAGCCTCGTTGTCACCTGGCGAGATTGGACTGACCCGGGTGCTGGTCGGAACGTCTATACTGTTTATCGTCTGCTCTGTTCCGTCACTACTGCGGCGAGTCCTAATGTTGGCCATCGCGGATTTCAGTCTTGCAGGACGGTTCCGAAATTTGTACGACTTCTGGGGTTTCTTAGAACTGTTGATGGTCTACATCAATTCGTCTTTCAATTTCTTCGTCTACGTATCCTTAGGTTCTAGATTTAGAGAAACACTGAAAGAAATGTTTAAATGCTGCTTTTGGAGTCCCAAACTAAATCAGTCTGTTAGACGTTAATCTGTTGGTTGTTGTTCCTCCTTTGTCATAAAAGCTGTTTTCCCAATAATCTTGTCAGCAGGCGTAATCGTCGAGTGCTAAATTGTCCGTATGTTTAGGTAAATACAATAGTTTGTAGAAATGTTTGTCGCTGCAAAGAAAATCGAGTTTTGGGGATGTTCAGGGTCGTCGAGGTAACTGAATGGTAGCCCTTCAATGCTCGGATCGTGAGTTCGAATCCCGGCTGGGATGAAACAGTTGTGCTGGCCTTGTTCTCGTTGCGCCCTCTTTAATATCACCCATACGTCGTGAGAAAGGGTGTGAAACTCCCAAACAGATGTTGAAACTTGAACTGTGGGTCCAGCGGCATGCGAGGGGTTGGCAACAGAAAATAATGTAATGTGTTCATGTCTGGTGTGGGGGGGAGAATGCATGGCTGCGCGTTCAGCTTCAATCTTTGGGCCAAACAACTTAAGGAAAGCTACTACATAATGCACACATTATTAATATTATTTATTATTATTATTTTTTTTTTTTTTTTTGCTGCCCCAACTCTATTGCCAGTTCCAGTGGTCTTCCTCCCAGGTCATGGGTGGAACCCACGGAGGACTCGAAAGTTGGGACAATTTTTATTATGCATGATGATGGAGATGAGGATGATAGGAAGATGATGCTATCTAGGTCCATGTGGTTTGGGACTGCGGTACAGGGCCGCATTCCACGCTTCTTGTCATAAATATCCCGGCATTAACCAGGTCCGGGAACTACGGCACCTGCGTTGCCGGCCGTGTAATCATCCACACCATAAGACGTGTCATACCAAGGGAAGCACCCCCAAAGTCGCACCCGTAAAGTGGGTGAAACTCGGCTGTGTGGCAACAGCCTCCCCACTGGGCCCATAGCACACCCGCTCTGGGTAGGAGCCGACCTTGGTACGAAAAATCCCGCTTGCCTCGGCTGGGACTCGAACCCGGGTCTCCCGGTCCATGGTCCGAAGTGCTAACCACCACACTACGGGGGCCGGTGTCACATTATTATTATGTTGTTTCCATAGTAATGGAAACAACACCATAGGACGGGCTAAAATTTCCACGTTCATAGGCAAGCATCTGTGGCACAAACGCACGTCACTGCCGATCTCCCGCAGAGACGATTTTGCAAGTGTAACTCTGACAATGACGTAAGAAAACATGCGTCATCGATGCTGACATGTATGGTGCACCGAACGCGCTTCTCCTCCTCAGTGAGTGCCGTCTGTGTGTATGTGTGTGTGTGTGTGTGTGTGTGTGTGTGTGTGTGTGTGTGTGTGTGTGTGTGTGTGTGTGTGAATTGTGTCCGGGCCCGTTTCTTCGAAAATACTTAACCGAATGGCTTCAAATTTGGGGTATCCAAATATATCAAAATGTTACATTAGAGGAACCAAGCGTGTGATGATTGCTTAAGTGATTTGGGAGTTATCGCCCTTTTGAGACAAGTTGGTTGTGTTTCGTTCATAGGCGTAATATTTATTTAAATCACTCAACTGTATGGCAGTAGATAGCTTGAATACGGACTCTGAACAGAGTCACTACTAGAAAATGGTCGCTCTTATAGTTTTCATGTAAACCGAGCCTGAGTTGACATTGCATGTGAACCCAGTTCAGATGCCTATTTCTCCGAAAATACTGAACCGATCGATTTTAAATTTGGGGTTTCTAAATGAATCAAGATTGTTGAATAGTAGGCCCGAGCCAGGTACGATTGCACACATGATTTGCGAGTTATCGCCCTTTTCAAAAAGAGTGGCTTTCTGGCGTTTAAAGGCGTAATATTTACCTAAACCACTCCATTTTTTGGACATAGATAGCATGAATACGGACTCTCAATTGAGTGAATTTTGGAGGTTGTCACTTCTATACTTTTGGCGTAAACCGTACCTGATGAAAGTGCTGGTGAACACACTTTAGATCTCAAAATCGCTCCTACTATACATAGATAATGAGCCTGGGGTGCCATAAAAAATATACAAAAACATTAGAAAAATTCACTGCAGCCGTTATCGTCAGTTTACTCGAAAATTTGTACTCGAAGCACATTTCCTCTACACAAGCCACACGCCTCACAAACATCGCAGAAAAGGCACACGCGCACTGACGCAAAACTGTATCAGCGTCAGTTTGCGGACGTCATGTTTGATTGACGTGATGCTGGCATTTCTTGGGGGTGTGTCGTCACTTTTCGGAAGTTCTCTATTTATAGACGGGGAAAGCGGGAGTTTCATTGATGTAGTGAGCTTTGTTTTTCCCACTGACTCTCACTCAATAGCATAGTAGAGTGAGAGAACACCACATAGGTCTCAATGGAGCACATGCACAAACGCGGCTCGCGCAAGTCTGTGTGCGTGCGTGCGTGCGTGCGCGCGCGCGTATGTCTGTGTGTGTCTGTGTGCGCGCGCGCGCAGCAGACATAACAGATAGTGGAAAACGTTCGCCGCGCAGACTTGTCTGTTAAACACATTGAGCCGGTATAAATTCGATCTTTACACTGCGCAGCAGCAACACTTCAATTTTCATGGGGCTGCTTTCATTGCAAGAATTGTATCCGAGTCAAAGTTATCACGTCAAATGTTTTATGCGTCATCCCAATGAGGAAAACGTCATAGATTTCAAAGAAAACAACTTGACGTCTCTCTTCCAAAACCAAGATTGGTCTGACAAGCCCGGTCAGTTGTTTCCATTCAGAGAGAGAGAGAGAGTGTAGTGTGTGTGTGTGTGTGTGTGTGTGTGTGTGTGTGTGTGTGTGTCCTCCCGAATACATGGCATTACAAAAGAACGACCGTGACGACAGCAGGTGATTAAATGGAAACAACATATTGGGCTGGTGGCCATCTTGTTATTATTATTATTACAATTTATAGTAGTAGTAGCACAAGCAGTAACGGTAGCAGTAGTGATATTATTAGTATTATTATTATTATGTTAATATGAGTAAATGGACGAAGGGTATGCCGGAAGAAATGTTTGCACAGCAATAACAACATCGACCCGTTATCAGGAAGTTGTGAATCTTCGGCGGAGTCACATTTTGTA